>CAIGRB010110042.1:19329-44590 GCA_903798255.1 Fraxinus quadrangulata
TTATTTACAGTAGCGTTGTCGAACATAAAAGAACGAATTTTACTCTCGCACTTATATTCTTTAATTATTAACATAATAGCATTAAATATAGTTTGAGCATTGTGAGGGTACTCAACAATTTTAAAAGTAATAATTTTTTTATGCATGACTCAAAGTGGATCTATATAGTGTGCAGTTGCAGCTATATAATATCTCTTATTAATCCCTTCCCACATATCTGAAGTTAAAGATATCACACCCCCATATTTTTCTAAATCCGCAATCAATAGTTTCTTTAAATTAAGAAAATATTCAATTGTATCTGACTGAAAGAGCTGAAGACAGATTTGTTGAAGAGACACATTTTAGGGCTTGTTGCTGCATATGTTTATGTAATTGAATTCCAAAAAAAGGGTATGCCTGATGTTCATTTTCTTTTAATATTTAAACGAAGTTCTAAGATTACTAACTCTATGCAAATTGACAAGATTGTTTCCTGCGAAATACCAAATGAAAAGACATATCCTTATTTGCATGCTATTGTGGTCAAACATATGATGCACGGTTCGTGTGGAGAATTAAATCCTATAAATGTTTGTATAGAAAAAATCGTACTTGCAAAAATAAATATCCAAAAGAATACATTTTACATACTTCATTAGGTAATGATTCATACCCATTGTACATGCGACATAATGACGATATTAAGGTTAAAGTAAGAGGATGTATGTTAGATAATAGATGGGTTGTACAGTATAATTCTTATATTTTAGTTAAATATGATTGTCACATTAATGTAGAAATATATTCTTCCGTTAAAGCTTTCAAATATTTATACAAATATGTATATAAGAGACATGATCGTGTTAATTTTACCGTAAATAAAGAAACAAATGAGCATTATATTGATGAGATTTCAAACTACCAAACTATTAGATGGATATCTGCACCTGAAGCCATGTAGAGAATCTTCAGTTTCGATTTATTCGACACCTCTCCTGCTGTTGTTTCTCTACAGTTACATGTTGAGAATGCTCAATTGGTTACTTACAATGAAACAAGTAATTTATCACAAGTTTTGAATAAAGAATCTATTCAACGATCAATGCTAACTGGATTTTTTAGAATGAATATTTCAAATGAAAAGGCACAGACATTGTTTTATAAAGATTTTCCTACATACTTTGTGTGGAATGCATGTATGCAAATATGGACTCCTAGAAAGAAGAAAAATGTTATAGGTAGAATAGTTGCTGCTAATCCATCTAAGGGTGAAAGATACTTTTTGAGAGTTTTATTGAATCATAATAAATGACCAAAATCTTTTCAAGATTTGAGAACAGTAAATGGCATCACTGTGCCTACCTATAGTGAAGCAACATTTTTATATGGTCTACTAAGTGGGAATAATTATTGTGAGATATGTTTGACTGAGGCAATTTATTATCAAATGCCTTTATCATTACGTCGTCTGTTCGCTAATATTTTAAGTTTTTGTAATCCTACAAATCCAAGAAGTTTGTGGATTAAATTTAAGGTATACATGATAGAAGATTTTTTACGTGCAAATTTAATAGAAGATGATGCAGAGATTAAAGTTTTATGTTGAATAAATTTTTTCTTAGAAGCTGTTGGTAAAAATGTAAATGATTTTTGCTTGGTAGATTTTGATGTAAATAAACAATGATGATATATTGGCCAACACGATTTTCGAAGAGACTGTAAATATTAATTCTGAGTTTAACATGCACTCTACAAAGAATTTAAATAAAGAACAACATTTTGCCTATGATACTATTTTACATTGTGTTGTGAATAATAAAAATGAACTTTTTTTATTGATGGTTCAGGAGGTACTGGTAAAACATATTTATACAAGGCGTTACTTTCTTGTACGATCTCATAAACTTATTGCTTTAGCAACAGCATCATCAGGAGTGGCTACTTCCCTATTACCAGCTGGCCGAACCGCTCATTCTCGGTTTAAAATCTCATTAGAAACAGGTCCTGATGTGCGATGTTCTGTAAGTAAACAATCTGCACTTGGTCAATTATTAAAGATACCAAAATTAATTGTATGGGATGAAGCTCCAATAATTAATAAATATGCTTTTGAAGTTTTAGATAAAATGTTAAAAGATATTATTGAATGTGAATTGCCATTCAATGGAAAAGTGGTTGTGTGTGGAGGAGATTTTAGACAAGTTTTGTTAGTAGTATAGAGAAGAACAAAACATGATATTATGAAAGCAAGTTTAGTTTTCTCATATTTGTGGCAATATTTTACACAATTACCATTAATTCAAAACATGAGAGCAAGATTAGATCATTTTTTCTTTGAATATCTACTTGGGATTCGAAATGGAATAGAAAAAGAACGTACATGTCATATGATTAGTCTTCCGTGAGATATCATGATAGATTTTGAATATGAGTTCAGCTCATTGAAAAAATTAATTACTATTGTGTTTCCCAATTTTCACACATATGGGGAAAATTTCAATAGTATGATGGATCGAGTTATATTTACTCCCAAAAATGAATATGTTGATATAATAAACAATTTTTTAATTCAAGAAATTCCAAGAGAGGTATAGATATTTTAGTTTTGATGAAATGATTGATAAAATAGAAGGATTTATTCATGAAGACTTTTTGAATAGTTTAACTCCAAATGGTATCCCTCCACATGAAGTAATATTGAAAAAGAATTGTCCCATTGTATTGCTTAGAAATATAAATCCTTTTGTGTAATGGAACTAGACTAATTTGTCGAGAATTTAGAACAAATGTTATTTTAGCTGAAATTGAAATTGGAGAATATAGTGGGAAACAAGTACTTCTACCGAGAATTCCATTCATTCCACTTGAAAGTGATAAACATTCAATACCATTTAAAAGAACCCAATTTCCAATACATCCTTGTTATACAATGACTATTAACAAAACTCAGGGTCAAACTCTAGATTTTGTTGGACTATATTTTCCTCAACCTGTATTCTCACATGGTTAACTATATGTTGCATTGTCGAGAGCTAGAACAAGAGAAAATATAAATGTTTCGATTGAACCTACTGATAAAAATAGATTACATGCTTATTGTACTAAAAATGTTGTTTATGATGAAATATTGAATTTAATACATAATAATTAGTAGTTAGTGAGGATTATACCTTTGTATTTTTTTGATCGAAAAGCGAATTATGAATTCTTCATCTTCACAGTGGAAGGAAAGCAAAGTCAAAGAATTGTTGATAGTGAATTTGTCATTAGAATGTATATTCTCAGCAAAATTCATTGTTTATTACAAATGTTGATATCATACTGTAGGTTTAATTTGATAGAAATATAAGCACAAATTACTTTGCAGTAAATGATTATTGTAGATAAAATGTTTGTCATAAAGTTTGTTGTTGGGTATTAAAAAAAAATTTGATTTGTTTTATAGATGATTGTGTAACATATAATGAATTTTTACAATTATAAACATGAATAAAGTCTTTTCCAGTCGATGTTGCTTTCAATGAATATTTCCTACATCCCCGTTAAATGTTTCTGAGGTTCATATTGATAAAAGTCTATGTGCTTGCATGAGTGAGTGACTTATGAGATGATCCATGATGATATTAACTTATAATTTATTTTTTCTTTATCTGAACTTCATGTGTCTAATGTTTAAATTTAATGTTGTTTCCCATAAATAGATTCTCTTCTATCATTTTGTTTTTTTGCATAGTATCTTTAATACAAGCATGTGGTTCCATACCTATGAGTTTTATATTATCGCTAAATATCATTTACTCTTCTTGTTACTTTCATTTCCACGCTAATAAAAACACAATAAATACAAAACTCATGTAACGCACGAGTCACCAACTAGTAATAATAATAATAAAGAAACTGAAAGAAGATAGACATTCCCATCTAACTTTTGTTCCGTGGACTTTACATTTTGTAGATACTGTTTCACATAACAATGCCGTTAGCATTTTGAAAATCATTTCTTGTCGAACTCATTTCTAATCATACTTTTTTTTAATAAAATAATTTTGCATGTGAATTCATAATTTTTACCTACTATTAATGACACTTTCTAATTTTTTTTTTTTCCATTCCAAATAATCTCTCCCAAACAAAGACTTACAGTTCACCCTATCTTTTTTGTTGCACAAATTAAGTCTATTTTGGAGATCGCTTGGCGTCATTGCTCGTCTGTTCAACATGAAAATCAGCGATACGATATGCTCCAAGTAGAGGTGTAATAAATCTTCAAATTTCCGAGCATCAGACCCAGTAAAACAGAATTTGCATGAGCAACGAGGTAGGTCTATTACTATTTGCAGTTTCTTTCTGCTGTAGAGTTCATCTTTAATGTGGACAATCTTATAAATTCTTATTAAAATGTTACATATTTAGTAACTAAAAGTTACTGAGTTTTGAAGGGCTTATACGTCTTGACATCCTGGGCAAGCCCTTGAATGGATCCAGCTGCAGCAACGAGTGACACAATGAGACAAGCCCAGCTCAGTATTTTAAGCCATATCCATGTGAAGGAACACTTGGGTATTTTGGCCTGTGCAATGTGGATCTCTATGGGAAAATACACTGTTAATGGGTAAAATGAGGCTGCGCCAATCAGACCCAAGAAATCGTTGAAGAACGGAAATATCATGGCTATCACGGCTGTTGCTACGACGTAAGCTGTTCTCCATACCAGTCTGAACAAGTTAATGTACCAAGTGCCGTATACTGGAATATTGATGGCATGCTCGGTCGTGATGAATTTGTTTTCCGGCCATTTCTCGTTGCAACGTTTCTCTACGTAACTAAATATTGGCTGGGCAAAGACCTGTTAGCAAAAAGGCATTATGAAGATATTTATGGCGGTTGAAGCAGTGGATTATAGAATAATTATTTACCTGGTAAGCACCAATTAAGTGGATAGCAATGCAGACATTGGCAAAGTCAATCAACCAGAATGGTTCGTAAAATCCGAATCCGGTGAGGAAATTTCCTGGAGCTTTATTTCCAAATGCAGCATAACCTACGCAACCACAAAGGACGTAGAATATGGTTGTGGTCGACACTCCTACCAAAGAAGCCTTTTTCATTACCTTGTTCTCCGGGGGCGGGGACTTCAACGTGTCCTATATTATAATACATTGTCTAAGAAATATTTAAATTGTAAATAAAAACCATGTTAAGCTACTTAACAAAAAAGTATTATTTGATCAGTGTGGTACCAAAAAGATCCGTATCTCATGTGACTGTGTATACTGGATGATTCCAACAGTGTGGCGTGTAGAATCTAAACCTAAATCATAAAGGCAAGTGGTCCGATTCCGAGAAAGTAGAAACAAACACAAAAGTATTAAAAGAGGGGTCAGGACCAATTAAATTATAAGGTGCGACAGTGACGCCTTAGGTAGGCTGGACCAATTATCTGTTTTGGCTTTTTCTTCAATAATAGAACTAATTTTTGCATAAAAAAATTAATAGTATTCAATTAAAAAAACAGGGGTTCTGCAAGAACACATGAGTGCAACAGCAGCTTTTCTCATATATATCAATCCTTTATTGTACTTTTATCCAAGTAATGCATTATGTGTCTATCTTGAGGTTTTATTTAGCTTCAGTTTTGCAAACTTTATAAAAGATTTAAATAATAATAATAATAATAATAATAATTGTGGATTTCAAGAAATATGTAGATAATATGGAATAGTATTTAAAATTAATGTTTTAACTTTAATTAAATTTATAAAGTATTTCAAATTAATATCCAAAGATAAGGTTAGATATTCAACAAAGTTTATCCACTACATCCTTGTGCTACAAGTGCATGTGGTCGCATATATACTACACCAAATAGTACTCTCTCTCACTCATACACACGCAGAGACACGAAGACACATGCAGCAATTCATACTATGATGCTTCATTAAATTAGGCACGCATTTCAAGTTTGGGGCCGAGTGATTTATATTCATAAAGAAGTTATGCTTGTTTTTCTTTTCTATCAGTTTCAAATTGTAGATCAATTTCTTTATTGAAAATATAGTTAATTTTTTTTTTTTTAATATGTTCTATAATTTGTTATCAATAAATATGAACTACTCTTATTTAAATCATTATTTAATGTATGATGTATTAGAAAAAATATATTTTCAATTATATTTATTATGTTTTTTAATCTGTGTAAAAATGACAATAAGTCTATCTTTGTGAGATGGAAGAAGTATTTCTTTTACAACGAATATGAAAGTGATATGTTGGCATAAATCATATCTATATATTTTTATTTATTATTGCTCACATTTATGTGTAGTAGGCATAAGTGGATATCTAGCTCCTATTGAGTGAAGATTAAAATTAGATTTTTAGTAAATTTGATAAAAAATTTAAAATGTGTAGTTAATATTGATTGTTTCACTTTGACTTCGATTAAAATAATATTTAAATCTAATATCTATCTACAAATACAAATAAAAATATAGAATAATTAATGACTTGCCTGGATCTCAATAAGTACTGTAGAATAGGCATATGCAAATGCTATATCTCCAATGGCTTGGAAGCTTCTCCAGACCTTCTCCTCACCGGACACGTCCACCCCGACTGTTACGCCGGTTAAGCTTGTCCGAACATGCCCACCACCTTAAATAATCCAAACCATAATATTCGATCATATTGGACCACAATCTTAAATTAATTTATGCTCAACAAAAACCATATTACAGAACAAAATACAAAATACTAAGAGTCTAGTACCTGCAACCTTAGCTATGGAGAGACCGAGACCGATAGAAGAGTAAGCGAAAGACATAACTGCTGCTACAATAGATAGCCATGACAGCTCATGGAAGTTTGGTATTTGGCTAAGAATTATCTGAATTACTGCAAATATTATCATATATGGATAGTTGGATATCGAACACTTGACATGATGGCCGTGTTTGTGGAAACAATTTGACCTCTCAACCGCCCTGACGACACATCAAATTACATATGAATACTAGTTTGAAAAACACTAGAAATTGTCTCAAAAAGATTAATATTAATACTTACACCATACTAATGGACGCAGTTATTGTGTATCCAATTGTAACCCCAATGAGATTACCATACTGGGCTAATCCACAAAGCTGAACTTTCACACCTCCTACAAATTATTGGAAATTTCATTAAAAAAAAAAATATTACAATTTATCTTAACAAGTATGCATCAAATTTCCAAAGCAGGTGTTACCTAAATGAGACCTAACGACGTCCATGTAAGTGTAATTTCTGGTGCCATTGACGGGTCCTGGAGAGCGATAACTGTCAACTAGTAGGGTGGAGGTGAAGTAGGTTATGAAAGAAAACGCCAGAAGAACTGCCGGACCAGCCACCCATCCCAGCTGAGCTATGGCCCAAGCTAGTGACAGCACACCCGACCCAATAACCGCAGTTATGATATGAGCACTTGCAGTCACCAAAGTACCTTCCAACCAAACAAGAACAATCAAACAAAAGTAATGGCTTAAATTTGCTCATGTATATACGTAAGCATCGTATACCAGTTCGTTTGACACGGCCATCGTCGTCAAAATTTTTGTTAGGGCCATTCTCCAGTGCTTTTGGGGTTTGTTCTATGTACATGCTCTTCTTCTCCGACTCTCTAATCTCTTTCTTTTTCTGTCTCTGTTTCTGTTTTTGTATGTGTGTATTGGTGAGTAAATAGTTTACTTTAGGTTATGAGAGAGAGCAATATATATAAGCTTGGATGCATGGAAACTTTTAAAAGGTAATGTTTTGAATTCCAAAATCAATAATATTATTCATAGTGAGTCACGGATGGGCAAAACCCAACTGAACCCGTTAAAATCGCCTAAACCGAATCAACTCGGTCGGTTTTGGTCGATTTTTTTGTTATTTTTACACGAGTTGGATGTGTTGGTTGTAGGTGGGTTGGGTTGGGTCATATTATGGGTTAACTCATGAAAATTAAATAAACCCGCCCAACCCAACCCCCTTATTTAAAAAAAAAAAAAAAAGAAATAAAATGCCTAAAAAGTAAAAGGAACCTAAAAAGTATGAGTAAATAGTGTAACTATAATTACCTTGCTACATTTTAGAGGAAGAACTTAGTGTCATTCCCACAAAAAATGTAGTATAAGTTTTTCATGTTATGTTAAATACACTTTGTTCTTGGTAGGCTCGACTAATGAGGATTGAATAAGATAATTGATAATTTTATTTATTTACTTACTATTTAATCTTGTCTATTCGAATTTAGTATTATAGAAAATTAGATGACTTTAATTTTTATTGACAAGTCGTTCAAAAGTCAGATTTAAAGTTTATTTTTAAAAAAATCAGAACTTAATTAAACATTTAAATATTATTAATAATATTTTAAATCTAAATTAATCTATATACCCACCCATATCCATCCAAACCCTAATTTTATCCTCTCTCCCTCATCTTTCTACATTTCTCTCCCATCTCACCCTCATCTCTCTATGGCACTTGCGCAATTGCCACATGAGAGGAGAAGTCGCCGCTTCGCACAGCTGTAGCGTGGCGCCTCTACTCATGGATGCGCAGCTCTGAGCAACACCACGTTGTATCTCTCGCACGGTGCTGTGCCTCTGCGGGCGTTCAACCTAATTATTTTTTCGGGTCACAGATCGCAACATTCAATTGGGTAGTTTCTCCAACGATTTTTGTAATGATTTTGCTTGTATACACAGACCGATGGTTTTGTAGTGATTTTGCTGCATGTTTTCTGGTGGTTTTTGAGGTGGTAGTTCAATGGTGTTAGTGTGTGGTAGTAGTGGCAGCGGGTTTTGTGGATTTTTTATGGGAATGGTGGTTGTGGTGTGGTATAGATAGAGATAGAGGGGATGGCAGTGGCGGTGGTAGTGTCCTATGTGCGCGGTGGTCGTACGCGATTGTTGGGTGCGGTGATGGTGACTGATAATTTTAAATCTGATTTTTTGATAGTGATTGGGTGATGGTGGTTGATAATGTTGGCTGTGGTGCTAGTGAGTTGGTGGTGGTGGTCGGAGGTGATGGTGAGATGTTGGTGGCGATGGGTCTGTCGAGGTGGTGGTGGATCTGGCGTGATGATGTGATGGTGTTTTTCTGCGATGTGTTAATTTGTTTGAAATGGTGTTGCTGGTAAGAGGTGGTGATGGTTTCGGCGGCAACGATGGCGGTGGTGCTGAGTGTTGGTTGTAGTCACAAATTATTTGATGGATTGTGACCATTAAATTGATTAATATGTAACCAATAAATAATATGTAATCAATGAAAAATATCGATTGTGACCAAGAAATAATGTGTGACCTAAAAAATTGTTAATTTGTGAGCGATAATTTGACGGTTTGTCTGTCTATTAAGCTGTGATTTATAATATTTATGATTTGTGACCGATAAATAAATTGTGATGTATAAATTTTTTATTTGTGGCCGATGAATAAATTGTGGCTTAAAAATTTTTTGAATTGTGACTGTAAAATAATTTGTGAGATGTAAAATTTGTTATTTGTGACCAATTATATAGAATTTATGACCAAATTATATGGAATTGTCACATTAATATATTTAATTAATAAAATATATGTTTAATTAATTTATTTATAAAAAAAATTAAAAAAAATCTGAGATTTCAAAATTTAACCCTTAATTTCTTAAATTTGAAATGGATGAAACTTAATCTCTTAGTTATGAAATATTCCCAAACTGAGCCCAATTCTAAAAGTCGGGCCCAAAAATTGAAGTTTGTATTCAATTTTATTTTTTTTCATAAAGATTTTTTCAAAACTAAATCTATAAACTTAAAATCAATAATACAACGGCATTCACTCAAACCAAATTAATCAAATATTAAGCACGTTCATGGAAGATGTTCGTTTCTTTTTTCTAAGAGATTATCATTACTTTAATTTAATTTCCTACATTTGTATTGAAAATGTTTTTCACAAGATGTTAGTGGGATTCTAGATTAACAGATTCTAAGAGAAATTTTGAGTTTATCGTGTGGAAAGGATTTGACGTGAAATTATGAGATCTGAAATGATATTCAGCCCTTGTTTGATTTTATTTTTGGGAAGTTATTTTGAAAATGATTTTGATGGAAAGTAATTTTGAAGAAATCAAAAGCAAACAAGGGTTTAGTTTTATTTATGATTTTTCTAAAATTTCGAATATAGTTAAGATACATATATAAACAAAAGATTTATGTCAATATTATACAAGTGAACTTATATAATATTTTTTTTAGAAAAATGCTAGTTGTATATCATTATTGATAGATTCTTTTACAACTTGATAATATATCGATAAACTGAATTAAAATCGTCAAATCTCTCGACCACTTAAACGGTTGTTCTTGTGTAATGTGGGTTAATGATAAAAAGANTATAAAAAAATTAAAAAAAATCTGAGATTTCAAAATTTAACCCTTAATTTCTTAAATTTGAAATGGATGAAACTTAATCTCTTAGTTATGAAATATTCCCAAACTGAGCCCAATTCTAAAAGTCGGGCCCAAAAATTGAAGTTTGTATTCAATTTTATTTTTTTTCATAAAGATTTTTTCAAAACTAAATCTATAAACTTAAAATCAATAATACAACGGCATTCACTCAAACCAAATTAATCAAATATTAAGCACGTTCATGGAAGATGTTCGTTTCTTTTTTCTAAGAGATTATCATTACTTTAATTTAATTTCCTACATTTGTATTGAAAATGTTTTTCACAAGATGTTAGTGGGATTCTAGATTAACAGATTCTAAGAGAAATTTTGAGTTTATCGTGTGGAAAGGATTTGACGTGAAATTATGAGATCTGAAATGATATTCAGCCCTTGTTTGATTTTATTTTTGGGAAGTTATTTTGAAAATGATTTTGATGGAAAGTAATTTTGAAGAAATCAAAAGCAAACAAGGGTTTAGTTTTATTTATGATTTTTCTAAAATTTCGAATATAGTTAAGATACATATATAAACAAAAGATTTATGTCAATATTATACAAGTGAACTTATATAATATTTTTTTTAGAAAAATGCTAGTTGTATATCATTATTGATAGATTCTTTTACAACTTGATAATATATCGATAAACTGAATTAAAATCGTCAAATCTCTCGACCACTTAAACGGTTGTTCTTGTGTAATGTGGGTTAATGATAAAAAGAGTGTGAGATTTTTTTGTTATTTGTTTTGAGCCAGTCAAATCTCATTATTGATAAATAAATATATAATTGTGATGTACGTGTAGCACAACTGTATTATTTATTATTTCGAGGCATGGAGTAAACGTCTCATGGACTCAAATCAGTGTCCAGACCTGTTCACAGCATTTTGCGTCTTACAGATTTCCAAACATTTATCATATGTGGTCCCATTTACGTTTTTCTGCAACAGGGTGTGAAAAGGAGGCGTCTCTGGACAATCGTCTAAAATGGCATAGAAGTCAACGAAGAAATGTTGTCGGAAAGTATAACTCCCCAAGAAAATATTTTATTATGAGGACAATATTATTATGTAGGGATTAGTGCATTTTTGTTATATGAATGGTTTTCCTTTTTCTTCCACATTCAATGGTAATTCTGGTTTTCGGGTTTCTACAACTATTCGATATGCCCCCACATTTTGCAGTTGGTTTGTTTCTAACCGTTGAAAATGAAACAATGATGATATCCATTTACATATTACCAAAGAGGAGAATGGGAGTCACAAAAAGAGAGATGTGTGATCAATTCATGATACCACGTGTTGATGTCAAAATTGACTTGACAAACTTCATGAATTAATCCACCAGATCCTGCGAAATGGCAGCTCAATATACGGTAGATTAACCATAACTATCTTTCATAGATTCGTCAATTGCAATAATTCATCTTGACCCAAACACTTTTATCCCCGACAATTTATAGTGTGTATTTTTTGTGCCTAATTATTTTTATATTTTTATGTTTCTTTTGATAATAAAAATTAAATCAAGGGCCGATTATAATTTTATATGAGATTATCCCATAGAAGAATGGGAGAGATATCCAAACACTGCTTCCAAGGTCACATCAAACTCCTCCTCTTTCTCGCACACATATGCGACATTGATAACCATTGTTACCTTTTGTAAGGATTTTTTATGAATGTTGACGAAAAACCTAAATATAACACAATCACGGAATTTAATCAAAAGAAAAACGCAAAAACACTAAGTTGTTGACCCAGTTCAGTCAATAGGCCTACTCTAGGAGGCTCACATATTGTAGCTCGTTCCACTATTACAAAGTAGCCTTTCAATAGAGAGTATAGTGTACATCAAACCACTCAGAACTCTGATTTGATAATCGATTCGTACGGATCTACAAAACATAACTCAAATCCTTCACAATAATCAACCGTAACCAGTCCTGACCAAACCTTAGAACAACACAGACTTTCACATAGTCTAGAGTTACTGTAGCAGGATGAATATTACATTATCAATCACAAAATAACTAGAGTTACACAGAAGGATTTCAATCCAAGGAAAAAGAAGAAAGAAAACCCTCAAAAACAAAAAGTCTAGAAAGAAAACAGCAACAGAAACCGAAAAGTGCCGCTACAATACCCGTCAAAACAAATTTAAATGAAACATTTTTACCAAGAATAAATCTCTGCCATACATTTGATCAGACGATTATTATCCTTCATCAACTAGTACAAACCATGCCACAACCAAAGGACCATTTGGAGGTTGCCATGTGGGCCGTCCATAATCCAAATAATAAGTCAAGACAAATTTCAGAAATAACATCAATTTAATAGTGTTTTGAAAAGCACACACGTTCAATTCTTTACCTTGGTTCCCAATAATACCTTACTATCTCTAGTTGCTGAAATTACTCTTGGAACTTACAGTCCATCATCATCGCCCAGTACTTGCAAAAGTTTAATCTGTGTCAATATACAGTATAGATAAACAATATTTAAATTTTGCAATAGATAAAACTTTTGTCCTCATATCTGAGGGATTTTTATCGGTATGAATTTTGCACAAATTAACTTCACCTGTAGAGATTTTCTTCCTAATAAATATACTTAGCCTCAATATGTTTTGATCTTTCATGATAAACATGATTTTTGCTAAGTAAAAGTGCACTCTGACTATCAGTAAACATAATGGAAGTATAATGCACAAAGTTCAACTCATTTAAAATTTCTCTTAACCAAATACATTCTTTCACAGCCTCAGTAATGGCAACATATTTAGCTTCAGTACTAGATAATGTTACCATTGACTGCAATTGTGATTTCCAAGTTATACAATTGTCACCAAGTGTAAAAAAGTAAACAATGGTAGATTTTTTCTGTTATCTTTGTTGCAGCAAAATCAACATCCGCATAACCTTTTAAGGTTAGCTTATTAGTTCTTTTTTCATACACACGTCCAAGATTTAAATTACAAACAATGTATCTTAATAGTCATTTTAGGGTGCCCAATGGGGCTTACAAAGGTTGTATATAAATCTGTTCAAAAAACTAATTGCATAAGATAAATCAGGTCTGGTTGTAATCATGGAGAACATAACAGAACCCATAACATTAGAATAAGGTATGTTTCTCATCTCCTTTAATTCCTCTTCTGTTTTAGGAGAGTGTGCACTTGAAAGATTCATGTGAGCAGCTAAGGGAACATTTATGGATTTTGATCCTTTCATGCCAAACTTAGTTATAACTTTGTTTAGATAGGCTGCCTGAAAACAGGAAACAGGTTAATTCCTAAGAAACAATTAACCTGTTTTCAGGCCTATCTTTTTATAACAAATCCCAAAATCATTTTAGTATTATCTAATCTTTCATATCAAACTTAGATTTTAAAAGATCTTTCCTGCTTATGATTTCAAATTTGCTTGAACTAGCTAGAATCATGTCATCTATATAAAGAAGAAAATAAACCTCACAGCCTTTCTTTGAGTTATCATACTACAAGCAAGCATCACAGTCACTTCTTTTAAAACCTATCTGAAGTACATAGGCATCAAACTTTTCTACCACTGTCTAGGACTTTGTTTAAGTCCATACAGTGATCTTTCCAATTTGCACACTAAATCAGCTTTACCCTTTACCTCAAAACCTTAAAGCTGACTCATGTAAATATTCTCTTCCAACTCCCCATGTAGGAATGCAGTTTTAACATCAAGTTGTTCTAATTTCCATTGGAATTGAACAACTAATGCTTAATCATTCTTATATTTAATCACAGAAGAGAATATCTCATTGTAATCAACCACTCCTTTTGAGTAAACCCATTGGCCACTAATCTGGCCTTATATCTTAGATGATTACTAGGATTATTTTCTTCTTTAATTTTGTAAATCTATTTACATTGTACTATCCTATAATCCCTAAGCTTGTTAACTAACTTCCAAGTTTTATTTTCAGTTAAGGATTGTATCTCTTCTTCCATAACCCCATTTCCAATTTTCAAATTTTTGACCATTCACAACTTCTTCAAAAGAAGCAGGTTCAAAATGTTCAATGGCTTCACCTGAAACTAAGGCAAAATTAGTCAATTTTTGAGATTCATATCCAGGGTTAGATCTTATTTTCCTCATTTCCCTATCTCTTGTAAGTCAGTAATCTTCAATAGAAGTATTATCAGTTGGAAGGATAGGCTCAACAATTTTAATTTCACTTTGAGGTTCATCCACCTCAATAGGTTCATGTTGCTCAGCCAAAGGTGTTTCATTTACAGTTTCTACAGGTTGAGATATGTTAAATTTGGTTAACTTCACCTCTCTCAGAACACTCTCACCATTTTCAATTTCAATAACCTTTTCAGTTTCATGTTTTAGGCATGGCATTTCAAATTCATTAAAAATTACATCTCTACTATTAATAATCTTAATGCGTTGCACACCCAAAACCCAAAACCTGTACCTTTTTACTTCTTCAGGGTAACATAACATCACACATTTAATGACTCTAAGCTCTAATTTTTCCTCAGATTGATGTGCATAAGTAGCACATTCAAAAACTCTTATGTATGTTAGACTTGGTAGTCTCCCAGTCCACAGTTCTTGTGGAGTTTTGAAGTCCACGGAACTGGATGGAGATCTATTGATTAGATAAGCAGCAGTAGTGACTGCCTCTACCAAGAAACCTTTGGCTAAACCAGAGCTAATTAACATGCATCTTACCTTGTTCATTAGTGTAATACCCCGAACTTCACATCACATTTGGCCAATATGATTCATGCATTCTATGATATTTATAATTTCATTTGCATCAATTTTCTTGCTTTCTCTTAAAATGATGCATTCGATTATTGAGGTTTTAAAACCTTGGTATGGTGTTAGCCATCTACTTCTCGACCTAGGTGGTGAATTTTAAATTGAGCTATGATAGAGAAAAATATTAAACTGGGTGTTGGAGATTGACTTACTAAACAATGAGAATATTAAAAGACCGAAATTAGTATCGACAAAGTTGCAAGTTCTCTATTCGATTCATCAAGGCAACCTTAAACCCTAGATAGGTTATTAACACATTTGGGACATGAGGCCTGAAGTAGCATGATCACAATGCAATAAGATAACGTTTATATGATGTTATAAACATTGAGGTGCAAATCGTGGAAATCGATCAAGAATTGGGTGTTAATCGGTTAGGTAATGAATGAACGGTTAAGGAATTAGCGCTATAAAATATTTTGAGATCTTAGGACAAGTAAAGTAGATTGTAAACACATTAAAATAAGTCAAGGATACTTATTTTTTCCTGCAATGATAGGTACAAAATCAGATTTTGACCCAAGTGACCACATCATGCTTAGTACACCTCCTGCCTATTGATTTATCCTTGTAAGCATTAGCCATGTCTACCACTTCTTTAAAACTTCAAATATGTAATATATTATTCCTAAATTTCATACAAATCGTCAAAGGATTGGTACAAAATCAGAATTTAACTAGAAAGACACACCTCATACTTAACATGTGATGACTTGTCACTTTAACATCAAATTCCTTCAATCTTAAGGCATCCATCATGTATTCTAAAGCCTTAGCACCTTATATTGAATAGATATATATCTTATAAGTCACATAAAGATCCAAATATGAGAAAGGAAAAGTCAAATATAGACATGAAGCCACATCCTGCTTGGACACCTCATGCTTGGAGATACTTGTCCTTTAATCACCAATTTCTTCATCCTTAAGTGTCAAGCACGATCCCAACCCTTAAGACTCTTTATACCCCCTAAATAGGACAATTAATCCCAAAGTTTTTCTCAAGTTATCTCTAAGTGAAAGAGAAAGCAAAAGAGCTAAGGAAAAATAGAAAACAAAAAGCTGGGAATTGGGAGTTTTGGGCAGCTGAATTAGTATAGTGTTTTGAGGTATGTTTTTATTGTTTTTGAGTTTTATAGCCTCTTGAATCTTTGGACTTGATTAAGATAGTATTGGGGGTGTTTTGATGAGTTATGATGGCAAAAATAAGGGCAATTAATTAGAAGAACTTGAAAGAAAATAATCTGGACAGAGATGTCGATTACTAGACTTGAATTGTTTAACCTTTGATTTTAAGTAATCCCTTAGGTATAACTTATATTTATCAATGTGATGGTTTTTATACAAGAGTGAGAAGTATAAAAATGATCTTGAATAGGTTAGAATCCAATTTTTAAAAGTCTAGTTCAAGTGAAACTCAAAATAGCCATGAGGAAAATTGTTTGATTTGGTGTCTGTAAAAAGAAATACCTTCAAAGCTGTAAACCCTTTATTTGTGACAAATTTATGGTATGATTACCTTTACACGTGTTATATAAGTGTGGTAAAAATTTGGGAATGATTGGATATAGTTAAGGGTGTGAAAAAAGATTAGAAAAATACTTGGACAACGACGGAAATCTAAAAACAAATTTTGTCCATTTGTATATTTAACTTAGATTCAACATTTACATGTCCATTAATTATTTCTTAGGCATGAAAAATACATTTTAAGGAGTGCTAGGTTGTTAACAACAATTGGATGACGTTGACGTTCATAATTGGACTCGAAAAATAGTTTGATTTATGGGACTAGTTTGCAATGCAATCGATAACTTGAATTGTTAATATCATCTAAATTATTTTGGCATGAATGGATGTAGCACGGGATTATGTGTGTGTGTGTTAAGATTATCAAATTGAGAATTGTGTTTAATATTAGAAGGTAATACAAGAGATTCTCTGACTTTAAGTGAAAAAGAGAATTAATTTATACCATGTAGAAGCGCACACACACACAAGAGCAAAAAGGTAAGTAAAAATTCATTTGCAACTATGATGCAAGAACATAGTGTTTGTGATATAGGAGTGTTGGGATATTTACATAACTCTGATAAGGAGCTCATTGTATCATTTGATGGTTATATTACTTACGAGCATTTTCATGTGCATGCACGACATACGTCTATTGTTGAAAATCTAGCATGCACAATATGACTATAAAATTGAGTTTTCCTTATAAAATATTTTATTGACCACTACTAGGGTATCGAGACATGTGAGGCATGCTTATGTGATATGTTTTGGCACCGCGAGTGATACTTCCTAGTTGATTGCAAAGGTGGATAGGGGATGGCCTTTGGTGATCACAGAAGCGTGGACCACTCGACTGTGCCTAAACAATACTCTAATTATTGGCGCTACCAGGTGAAATACTTCTTGGGTTATTATAGGAGCAATTAGGGGATGTGTCTCTAACGGTCACAAGAGGGTGGTTCACTTGCCGGTGTTGATGTCAGATTGGCGATTTGATTATTGATTATCAATATTGATATTATGTAAAGCTCTATCCGGTGCATAGTAGGTGGGTCAAGGGCCCAATGAAAGATTTCAAATGATGTTTAAAGTAAATGACATGGTGTTATACTATTATCACTCATACTCATGACTTGCATGATTTTTGCTTACTGAGTATTGACTTATGTAGTTCTTGTATTGTAGGTGAGCATGGAACTTCCTAGAAAAGATGGCTGGCTGTGGAGCTCTTACGGAAATCCGAAGTTTGATGTACATGGATGACGTCCTGTTGAGTTATTTTGTGGAATCCAGTTGTATTATATTTTGGGGTTCCTATGTAACTTTTGAAATGGCATGTAAATACTTTTACTACCTCATGATAAAAATGTTGGACTATGATTTTATGATATTTGGTTTCAGATATACTTTTGGAAATGCTTTCATTTTATTAACAAAAACAAATGTGTGGATGAATTTGGATGTCTAGATCAAGTCAACAATTACATTCCTACACTAGTTATCATATTGTTATCTACATGAATAGGGGTGTGACATTAGAGCCATATTCATCCTCTCAGCTACCCCATTTTGTTGGCATGTTAGTCTAACGATTCTATGTCTCATTATTCAATTTTCCTTGCAATAATTGTCAAATTCAAGGTAACAAAACTCAAGCCCATTATAAGTTCTTAGAGTTTCTAACTTTTTATCTAATTGGTTCTCTACCATCTTAAGCCAAGTCCTAAACTTTTGAAAGGTTTCAGATTTAGCCTTTAAAGGATAGATCCAAACATTTCTGAAATAATCATCTACAAGAGACAAGAAATACTTATTTCTTTCAAATGTAGGATGTTTTTCAGCCTCTATAAAATTTCAAAGGTCACTCTCTGAGATTTACCCAACTCACAGGTCTTACAAAAACTTAAAGGTTCAATTTCGTCCTTTCCAAGTAGCATTTGGTTACTTAGATACTTTAAGCCTTTGTTACCAATATGACACATCCTATTATGCCATACTTTAGATTTATTTTCGGTAACAAATAATAGAATGGGATCAGGAATAGGGATTGTATTGCCTTCAAGGTAGTACAATCCATTTATCTTTGGTCCTTTCATGACAATTTGTCATTTCATAATTTTCAGAACCTGATTGTCAGATTTAAAAACATGTCACTCATCTTCAAGAATCCTTGAAGAGATAAGGTTTCTTTTGAGATTAGGGACATATCTGACATCCCTGATTGGTCTCACTGTAATGACTCGTGTCCCACTTAACGAGTTGTCCTGGTCGTTAGATTGACGACGTACTGTCCCCACTGTAACAACATGGGTTTTTTCAGCATGCNAAGGAGCTTATTGTGTATCATTTAATGGTTATGATCATTGAGTATATTACTCATGAACATTTTCATGTGCATGCACGACATACGTCTATTGTTGAAAATCTAGCATGCACAATATGACTATAAAATTGAGTTTTCCTTATAAAATATTTTATTGACCACTACTAGGGTATCGAGACATGTGAGGCATGCTTATGTGATATGTTTTGGCACCGCGAGTGATACTTCCTAGTTGATTGCAAAGGTGGATAGGGGATGGCCTTTGGTGATCACAGAAGCGTGGACCACTCGACTGTGCCTAAACAATACTCTAATTATTGGCGCTACCAGGTGAAATACTTCTTGGGTTATTATAGGAGCAATTAGGGGATGTGTCTCTAACGGTCACAAGAGGGTGGTTCACTTGC
The DNA here is from genome assembly GCA_903798255.1 of Fraxinus quadrangulata. NCBI lineage: Eukaryota > Viridiplantae > Streptophyta > Magnoliopsida > Lamiales > Oleaceae > Fraxinus > Fraxinus quadrangulata. Next base: position 38,832 of record CAIGRB010110042.1, read on the forward strand.
CGGTGTTGATGTCAGATTGGCGATTTGATTATTGATTATCAATATTGATATTATGTAAAGCTCTATCCGGTGCATAGTAGGTGGGTCAAGGGCCCAATGAAAGATTTCAAATGATGTTTAAAGTAAATGACATGGTGTTATACTATTATCACTCATACTCATGACTTGCATGATTTTTGCTTACTGAGTATTGACTTATGTAGTTCTTGTATTGTAGGTGAGCATGGAACTTCCTAGAAAAGATGGCTGGCTGTGGAGCTCTTACGGAAATCCGAAGTTTGATGTACATGGATGACGTCCTGTTGAGTTATTTTGTGGAATCCAGTTGTATTATATTTTGGGGTTCCTATGTAACTTTTGAAATGGCATGTAAATACTTTTACTACCTCATGATAAAAATGTTGGACTATGATTTTATGATATTTGGTTTCAGATATACTTTTGGAAATGCTTTCATTTTATTAACAAAAACAAATGTGTGGATGAATTTGGATGTCTAGATCAAGTCAACAATTACATTCCTACACTAGTTATCATATTGTTATCTACATGAATAGGGGTGTGACATTAGAGCCATATTCATCCTCTCAGCTACCCCATTTTGTTGGCATGTTAGTCTAACGATTCTATGTCTCATTATTCAATTTTCCTTGCAATAATTGTCAAATTCAAGGTAACAAAACTCAAGCCCATTATAAGTTCTTAGAGTTTCTAACTTTTTATCTAATTGGTTCTCTACCATCTTAAGCCAAGTCCTAAACTTTTGAAAGGTTTCAGATTTAGCCTTTAAAGGATAGATCCAAACATTTCTGAAATAATCATCTACAAGAGACAAGAAATACTTATTTCTTTCAAATGTAGGATGTTTTTCAGCCTCTATAAAATTTCAAAGGTCACTCTCTGAGATTTACCCAACTCACAGGTCTTACAAAAACTTAAAGGTTCAATTTCGTCCTTTCCAAGTAGCATTTGGTTACTTAGATACTTTAAGCCTTTGTTACCAATATGACACATCCTATTATGCCATACTTTAGATTTATTTTCGGTAACAAATAATAGAATGGGATCAGGAATAGGGATTGTATTGCCTTCAAGGTAGTACAATCCATTTATCTTTGGTCCTTTCATGACAATTTGTCATTTCATAATTTTCAGAACCTGATTGTCAGATTTAAAAACATGTCACTCATCTTCAAGAATCCTTGAAGAGATAAGGTTTCTTTTGAGATTAGGGACATATCTGACATCCCTGATTGGTCTCACTGTAATGACTCGTGTCCCACTTAACGAGTTGTCCTGGTCGTTAGATTGACGACGTACTGTCCCCACTGTAACAACATGGGTTTTTTCAGCATGCTTTGTCCTCACTAGCACACTCTTCGAGAAAACTTCCCAAGGGATAACCCATCATAGAATTTTTCCAAGCTAAGCACGCTTAATTGTGGATTTTCTAACGATAGACTTTTGGAAAAGAAGCTGCACCTTGTTGGTATGAGTAGTACCTATCAAATCTTTTTAAGCTTTCGTGGTCTAGGTATTACAATCACCCCTTGTTAGACTTGCGACGTCCTCGTCGCACTTGATCCATCTGAGGATTCGTTGTCAGGTGTTGGAATTCTAGAGGTGGCTCCTATGGGTTCAAGAGGTGGCTTCCGTCCTATGGTGTAGCACTTTGTCCCGTATATCACTTAGTTCCCAATTTTCGACTGGCAACTGGGCTCTGATACCATTTGTAAAGACCCGGGTCCCACTTAACGAGACTTTGTCCTCACTCGCACGCTCTTCTAGAAAACTTCCCAGGAGGTCACCCATCATAGAATTTCTCCAAGTCAGCACGCTTAATTGTGGAGTTTCTAACGATGGACTTCCAGAAAAGAATGTGCACCTTATTGATATGAGTAGTACCTATCAAATCTTTTTAAAGCTTTCCTGGCCTGGGTATTACACTCACAATGCCATCATGCATTTTAATAGTAATGTCACCAATCCCAATAACAGTCTGAGAATTATTACCTTTTATATGTTCTACATCCTTATAGTTGTAAAACTAAGATTTTATGGACCCCATTATTCTAATCCTTTTGTTTCTTTTTCCAATCAAAACAATTCCTTTTAAAGTGCCATAATTTTCCACAGCAATAACACTTTTTATTACTCTTGTCTTTAGATTTTGATTTTCTTTTTGATTTCTCTTTCATCCTTTTATGTTGAAAGGTATTCTCTCTCTTTTCAAGTCTTTCTCTAACGAACATACTCTCCTCTCTAAAGTTAGATTTATGTTCCTTCCTAACTTCTAACTCTCTAGCTCTTAAGGCATCTATCACTATAGCTTGTGTCAATTTTTCCCTTGAGTATTTTATAGCATTGCTGACATCTTTATGGGATTTAGGCAAAGAATTCAATAAAATCACAGCAAGGTCCTTCATCATCAAACTTCTTATCATTGTGTGTTAGACTCTTAACAATAATGCTAAAGTCACTCAAGTTCACTTCTAAATCCTTTCAAAGGTCCATTCTGAAACTAAACAGTTTTTTTCCAAAAGATAAGATTTTGTTTAGCAAAGTTTTAGTAAAAAAAACATGGAGTCAAGTGTAGTCCATAAGGCTCTAGCAGTTTCAGCTTCATCTACTTGTCTAACAATATTATCAAATAAGTGCAAGAGTATTGAACTATATGCAATTTCATTCATTTCTTCAATTTCATCAAGTTTAGTTTTAAGTTTAGCAGAATAAGTTTCAGGATCATCAATGGCTTTGACAACCTTTTGTTGGACAAGAATGACCCTCATTTTCTGCTTCCATATTAACTAATCTCATTTATATGGAATTGTGATAACTTGACCTTCGAAAGCATTACAGATTTCAAAAAAAAAAAAAAGTTTTCAAAAAAATTTGAATTTAAAAACAGTTACATTGACGTAGAAATTGAACAGAAATCAATGATGTATGTTCAAGAATTGTATCAGTATCAAGAATTGCACAATATAGTCAAGAATCTCATAAATATAGCATGTTAACCAAAATAGACATACACATATGCAAATTAAACTTAATTTCCATGCAGAAACAATATTTCATGCATATATCATCTATCATGCACAACAATTTAAAAGCAACTTTCTAGAGGTATGGAACGCTCTCACCAAATACTATTGAAAAGCAATAAAGAAGACCCTAAGGAATCGAAAATTCACTCAATCACCGAATATCAGTTCAATTGACTTATCACCACATAGTCGATTGCTAATATCACCAAAAAGAAAATTAATCAGTAAACACTTTAACAAATTTTTTTTAAAAATCGACAGATCCCCAAAAACGACCCAAAGAAAAAACTGTTGTCTTTTAAAAAAAACACACTTTGAAACCCTAATGGCTCTAATACCAATTTTTTAAGGATTTGATGAAATAAGTTGACGAAAAAACTAAGTGTAACACAATCACAGAATTTAATCAAAGTAAAAATGCAAGAACACCAAGTTGTTGACCCAGTTCAGCCAATAGACCTAGTCTGGGGGGCTCAGAGACTGTAGCCCGTTCCACTAGTACAAAATAGCCTTCCAATAGAGAGTATAATGTACATCAAGCCACTAAGAACTCTAGTTTGATCATTGATCCGAATGGATCTACAAAACTAAGACTCAAATCCTTCACAACAATCAACCATAACGAGTCCTGACCAAACCTTAGAACAACACAGACTTTCACACAATCTAGAGTTACTGTAACAAGACGAATATTATAGGATCAATCACAAAATAACCAGAGTTACACATAAGGATTTCAGCCCAATAAAAAAGAAGAAAGAAACCCTAAAAAATGAAGAGTCTAGAGAGAAAACAGAAGCGACAGCAGAAACCCAAAAGTGCCGCTACAGTTCCCGTCAAAACCAAGTTAAATGAAGCATTTTTACTAAGAATAAATCTCAGCCATCCATTTGATCAGACGGTTAATATCCTTCCTCAACTAGCACAATCCATGCCATAGCCAAAAGACCATTTGGGGGTTGCCATGTAAGCTGTCCATAATCCAAATAATCAATCAAGACAAATTTCAGAAATAACACCAATTTAATAGTGTTTTGAGTAGCACACACTTTTACCTTTCATAGAAGTTTGAAAACATGTTTCAATTCTTGTGTTGTTGAGATCATCCCCTCGGACTATCTAAGCCACTGTTTGAGCTCCATTATTTGAACAAATTAATTTTGGAATAGAGTTGTTTTAGATAATGAATGGTTAAAAAGTAATAACAAATTTTGGGTTTTATGTAATATTATTTTATTGAGAGAATATGTGGTTGATAAGATAAGAGAGAAAAATTAATTAAAATTTTAAATTGACGTAAGCCTCTCTCTATGCAAATTATGCCTTTTGATCAATGATCAAGGCTCTCGACTAAGTAGTAAGAGTAACTTTTAATTTTTAATGATCCCAAACAATAGATTAAAAATTTATAGTCACACAAATAATCTTCCAAGATAGGAAGTGTCTAATTCTCCATTAAATCATCACATGATTCTAATCAAAACATGGCCACTTCAATTTTTAAACATTGATCTAAGTTTGGAGATAGAGTTTAGTTACATAAAGTTGTATACACATGTCATATGAAAAATATAGTGAATATTTGAATAATGTTATTGAAAACTTATTGTACAATTATTGAGTTGATATTCGAGCAAAAGGTTGGGAGCTAATAATGAATTTCTTCTAGTTTTTTATTTTGTGAATGGTAACCTAATTAATATCTTGCTGATTGGTAAATGCCAGGAGTGGGCGAGGTTGGATTGGTCCTATTTCAAACGGGAGCCAATCAAAATCAAGTACCAATCATAATCGTAAAAATGAAACCATTAAAATGGAACCGAAACTGGTTGATTATAAAAATAAAGTATGAAACTAATCGTCAAGTTGAAAATAGAAAATGTAGAATATGAAACTACTTGTAGAAAAATATAAAACATATATTAAAAAAGTACATGTTGTATTTATAATCTGATTTCTCCATAATCCTCAAGGAGGAAATTTTGACTCTTGAAGGTCGGCCACTTTGAAACTAACGAGAAATTTGAGTTCTTCTAAAAGATTGAATTAAAAATACATATTTTTCTATTGTGGTTACATTAAAGCTATGAAATTGTAAAGTATTTATAAAATTATTTAAATTTGAATTTTGATTACCCATTAGGTTTAATGCAAAGGAAAGAAGGAAGAAACACATGGAAAGAAAAGTTTTGGTATGAGATAATTTTGGGGTCTAATGTTTAAAATATGGTGCATCTTGGTGCATACAATACACCAGCAAAAAGAGAAATTCGAGATAACTAAATTTACTATTAGTTCTCATGACAATATAGATAATTGGATCAAAACCAGCAAGTTCTCAATTCATGATCCCAAAATTAACCCATTTAGTAAAGGAACAAGAGTTGAATCTATCTATTCTATCCCATTTCAATTAGATTCTATCTGTTCCAAGAGAAAATGTTTAGCCCTAATTATGCTACACTTGTTGCTCTATATATGTCTTTTATGTAGGATTGTGCTTTAAGTGGGACTTATTCATCTTTCACAAACTTTTTTATTCTAGACAATTCAATCTATAATGTGTTTGCATACTTATTTCTTCGAGTTTTCATAAGATTGAAATGTTGGCGAAAGGATTTTTTAGGCTATTTTTATAGGCGCTATGCAGATTAGGGGATTTCCCATCTTCTTCTTGCTGATTGATATATATATATATATATATATATATAT
>CAIGRB010110042.1:47011-90613 GCA_903798255.1 Fraxinus quadrangulata
TATTATTATTATTATTATTATTATTATTATTTTTTGTCTAAATTTGTCTTTTACATAGAATCATGCCTTAAGTGGCAAATGATTTATCTTTCTCACAACACTTTTTATTCTAGACAATTCATGTGCCTTACTATTCTTTGAGTTTCCATTGGTTGAAAAGCTAATGATAGGATTTTTTAGGCTAAGGCCCCATTGTTGATGGTAAAAATTGGATCAACAAATCCTTTCACCTAACTATGATTTTCACCTCCTAAACTCCCTAATTTTGATACTTAAATAGGAGCTAGAGGGAAAATAGTTATTTGAGAAGAAAATATTTTATTTACATGGTTTTCTCATTGAAAGAGAGGTATTTATAGATTTTCCTCTAAACGTTAGGGTAATTTGGTCATTTAGAAAATTGACAGATAAAGACTCCTTACTAGTTAGATTGTAATCTATTATGTTAAGAGTATCATGTTTCTTCATATGTCCATATATATCCAGCCTACACAAGGAAAAGGTTTGCACGAGGTTCGCTAACCCTTTATGCTTTTATTTCCTTCGCATATCACTTCATGCTTCGCGAGCGACCGATGAGAGGGGTTTTTCCCAATCTCTTTTTTGGATGAACACCAACAAATAGTCCCCAAAGTTCTTATTAATTAATCATAATAAATCTATGGCTTACGGTATTTTTGTGACCTTCCGAACTTGTTAGTATTTTCCTTTGGTCGTGGAAGTTGACGTAGGCCATATTCAAGGGACATGTCATGATATGTCGTGGATGATGGTTTACATGTTTCTAGGTTAACGCCCTATGGGTACTTAATGCACGTGTTCATTACGCTTAATCTTAACAAAGCCGTTTTGAATATAGTTCGGGCGCCTGTTGACATTGGATAGCAACAATTATAAAGAGATTTTGAATAATTGAGATCTGTTATTTATTCATCCGAAGGCCTAAGCCTTTCATCTGAATCTATAAATATGCACCTTCTACCAGCGTCCCTTCCATTTTAACTACTTTTGTGTTCTTATCTTATTTTCGGCGATACCGTTATTTGATGGTAGTTTTATTTTCTTTTTTTACCTTTTGGAAGATAGGTCTTTCCTCTTTAGATTGCATTCACATCTTGCTTTATTTTTGATATCTCATAATTTTTTACCCATGTTACTAAGAAATGTTTGGGAGAGATTTGGCTTTTTGTGAATGGAGTTATTGTTTTTTGAATAACAGATATGGGATTCACACTCTCCTCTTCGTCGATGTTTTCATCAATTTCTTTTTCAATATAATTGGAGATGGAGCATTTTTCCTTGTTTATGGTGATTGGGAATCTAATCCATATGACTTTTGCTTGGTTGCTATCGTTTTTTGATGTTATGATGGCTATTGGAGATGCTAACTCCATAGCAACTGTATCCAATCGCTAGAAAACTTCGGGCCCTCTTCAAAGGCTTCTGTGAGTTCTAAGGAAGTACTTCCGCAATTGGGTAATGTTATATCTAAGATACCTCCTTCTCTTCGAGGGACTAGTGGTTCGTCATCAGCCAACGTTCAACTCAAGGGCATTTGCCTTCAGAGTCTGGGTCTTCACTGCCATCTACGGATTCTTCCAAGAAGAGAAAGATGCCAAGTGGGTTTGAATCGATTACGAATCCCAAGTCTTTGTTTTCTCCTCAACTTAATGATGAAGATCCGAAGGTATTGTCGACACTCCTCCTTTGTTTCCAGAGCTGCTAGATCCAATTTTCTCTACTATAACTCCTATTGGGGAAAATTCACGACAGAGCTTTACCACGAGCAAAAGGAGAATCTTGTTGACCTTCATATTTCACGAGTTGCTGTAATTCATTACGATCAATGACGAAGTATGAGGATTGTATTTTGAGGACTGACAAACTGGAGAAGAAAATTGATTCTTTGGAAAAGAGGCGTGAGACTCTTTAGAAAAAACTGGAAGAAGCTGAAAAGGAAAAGAGAAAATATAGAGAAATGAGCAAAGGTGCTGAGGCCTTTTTTACAAAGGAGGCTTCCTTGGTGGCTGATGGTAAAAGGATTTCCAAAGATTTGGAACTGGACAACGAAAGTCATGCAGCTTATATTACCAAAACTGATAGCGGGCTTTTGTGCCTTAGAGAAAAACTTCAAACAGTCAGGGCTGATCAAAATTGTCTTTCTTAGGATCTTTACAAGGTCCTTGAGAAAGCTTTGCGTCTCAATCAACTAGAGTACAAAAACAAAGTTGGCTCTTGCGAAGTCTAGCCTTTCTGAGGCAAAGATTGACGAGGTGAAACTTGTTGAGGAGGCCATGCAGGAATGAGGGAATAAAGTTTTTGATATTATTAGGAATTTTCATTCCGATTGGAATATGGATTTTTTGGAGGCTAGTGATCTTTCAAGGATGCTTTGTTCGCTTTAGGTTTCAGATAATCCTTCCACTTCTGTTGAACCTACCCAACTCGTGGACCCTTTGTTAATTTCTTCTAGCGAAGCCGATGCTAGTGCTAAGTCAATTGATACTTCTGTTAATGAGTGTTCCCTTTGAGGGTAATATTCCAATTAACCAAGATGATCCCGCTTTTGGAAATCTTCAGACATTGGTTAACTTGGATATCTAGAACGCCTTTTTTTTTTTTTGTAATTTCTATAGTGAATTTTTTTATTTTTCCTTGCCATTTATTGATGAAATTTCATTATTTACTTAGTGTGATTTCATTCATTTAACTATTTATTTATGCTCGCATTGCATGATTTGTTCATCATTCAGTAGCATTCTGTATTTACGATAACAAATATCAATTAGCGTAATTCATTGTATTTGTGGAAGTCTCCTCAATTTGATAACGCTTTCTACTAAATGTTCTTTTATTGGAACTTCTTTGGATACTCACATTTATATTGTCTTTGCAGCAATCTTTCTCTAGGTCCAATCTGATTTTGTGCTTCAAAATTTATGTTTCTTCCAGTATTTGCAAAGTCATCTTTACTAGCAAGCAAGTCTTTCAACCTACCTCTCACAAGCATGTTTTTCTTTGTTTCAACCATAAATATGGTTAAACTTGACGTCGTCATATAGAAAAGCATATTTTGTTGCCAATGCTTAAAATTTGACCTATTAAATTTTTTAGATTTTTCTCCGTTTAGATTTGGGAGTGGATTACCGGATGAAGCGATTTTTTATGCAAAATCAGAAGATAAACAAATAAGGAGTAGAAGTAGAATAAACCAGAAAAAAAAAGTTCATCTTAAGATTAATTCTTCTGTAATATCGTTCGTTTTCTCCTTCGAACAAAACTGGAGATACTTACACTTCCAAATTACTAGGATGAATTTGAACAAATTAACACGATGATCAGTAGGATCAAAATTTTAATTTGAGCCTACAGACTTCATAATGTATCCTTAAGACAAATTAACTTCATTTTATAGTGCTTAAAGGCAATCCACAATGGTTTTTCAAGATAGAACGAATTTTGTCTCTTATGAAAGTAGCTCAAAAATCAGTAAGAGTTTCAATAAATTCAATATATTGTTTCGTACATGAAGAAAGTATCAAAATATATTTGTGATCATTCGAATAGTTTACAAGCCTCTTCAAAATAGTGATAATTGTTCAGAGAACATTCCAAATAAACATAGATGTCTATTTAAACTTGGATCATGCATCTGGTACAATCATACCTAAGTTAAGGATCCACCTCCACCGGACGTGTACGTTCCTTGTCGTGTAAAGCCGACCAGATGGACAGGGCGGTGCACCCATGCTGGCTTTTGACTTCGCCTAATGAGATCTAGGTTTCCACCTTCTAAAGACTAGTTGTATCATTTGGAGTCCAAACTCAATTGCCAAACTTCTACCGTATAAACCAAATAATTTTTCCTAAAGTTTCTTATGTGAACAAGAGTTACGCGATTTCAATCAAATTCTTCACTTATTTAAAGTTTTAAATGTGCAACTCAAAATCAAATATTTCATTCAATTTTAAATGATTTTCGATGAATAAATATATTATGTTAATCATCACAAGGTGTAGAATATAAATATGGTTGGTCTCATCAATTTCGGGGTACGTATCCCATTGAAATTCGAGTTTAAAGTTGTCCTATTTCACTAAAATAAAAACCATTTACGAAAGTTTAAAATTCAATACATTATAGAGAGATATCTTTAGTCGATAGAGTGATAGATAGAGAACAAAAACAATAAATGGTAAAGAGAAGTCTTGTTTCCAAACATCATAGAGAGAGGGTAAAACCATTGTGTGACGCCTTCTCTAATAAAACATCATTATTTTGTTTTAAAGCAAGCACTGCACTTTTTGACCTCCAAATTTCTTCCATCAAACCTTACAGTAACTACGTCCTTTTTTTTTTCCCTTTTGAATGCATGCAATAGCTCTAACATTATTTGAGAAATACCAACCGCAGCAGCGAGTTTGACTTATCAACCATCAGTTCTGCAAATTTCTTAATTCATTCCATTCTTATCTGTAATGTTGAATTGCAACTATTTCCAGTTTTATAGCTATAGATTCATCTTTTCATATGTATTTTCAGAAACTATAAATTGAAATATCCTCTACTATCTGAAAATAAAAATTACTAGGTGTCAAGATGGATAGCTACAACTATGACTGTTTTAGGCGGGTACCATCTAAACATATGTTCCAGGCTAGGCTCAGAATGTCTACAAACCTGCCAAATATGAGAATCGGCCTATGGACCTGCCAAAACTGAGAACAAAATCGAGTCATGTTTGTTTTTTATCCAAATTTTTAATGGAAGTGGGTCATCAATGAAAATTATTATTAGTGAAAATTACATGAATTAAGTATTTTCTAGATCTCAAATCAAAATTAAGAGTTACAAGTTTTTCTTTAGGGATGGTAAAAAACTCAACAAACCTGATACCCGTGTGGCCCTACCCCAAATGGGGCGGGGATTACTCGCTTAATTAGGTATTTGGGTTGGAGACGGGACGGAGAATTTTGCACTGGGGCGGGGACGGGTAACATGTGCCTCATCCTGTTTATTTTTTTAATTTTTTTTTTAAATTCAATACTTTAAATGAAAATTTTCACGAAATTTNGGTAACGGACGCTCCGCCCCGCTTCGCCCCGTGTTTTTTTTTTAGAATATAATATTATAAATGAAAATTTTCACGAAATTTCATTAGTTATAATAGAAAATGACAACTAAATTATTTGTCTCAATTCAATGAATGTGGAAAATAAAATAAATTATCAAAAACTTTAAAAACAAAAAGATTAAATGGAATAGTAAACGGGGCAAGGGTCTCGCCCTGCCCTGCCCCATCTTAAATGGGTAACGAGGCGAGGATGAGATGGAGAATTGTTTGGCGAGGTGGGTAACGTGTGCCCCGCCCCATTTATTTTTAATTTTTTTTTTTTTTAGAATTCAATACTTTAAATGAAAAATTTCATAAAATTTCATTAGTTCTAATAGAAACTAATAACTAAAATTGTTTGTTTCAATCTAATGAATGGGGATAATAAAATAAATTATTAAAAAAGGGGTAGTAAATGGGGTCAAGGGCCCCGCCCCGCCCCACCTTAAACGGGTAACGGGGCAAGGACGGGGAGGGAGGTTGCCCCTATCCCGTCCAACTCCGTTGCCATCCCTATTTTTCTTTCAAAAATCAAATATAATTAAAATTGTAAATGCTAATAATAATATTATAAAAATATATCTACCCCCATCAAACCCTAATTATTTCTCAATATCTTTTCTTTGTCTCTCTGTATAACCATAGTCACCCTCTCTCCCTTCTCTCTTCTATATCCTACCTCTTCTCTGGCAAAACATCAACTCCAGTGACATGGTACCTCTGGTAACACAACTCGAAGCCACGCAGAGCGATAATGAACTCAGTGCACCACGCCTCTGCACACGGCATTGATGGGTGGCATTAGAGGCACAACTGCAGCGCCACAATGCTCCTTTGTACGTGGATGCGCAGCGCCCGCAAATAGAGCCTTTGTGGGTGGAGTTGAGGCACGATGTAGTGGTTTTGGGTTATTCATCATTGCTTTTACCTGGCATCTACGACGGGATCACAACGGCGATTTCCAGTGGTCTTCTGAACTTTTCTCTTATGGTTTGCTGTGGTTTTTTGTGGTAAGTTTTGTGTTGATTTTTGAGGTGGGTGGGGGTGGGGGCAGGCGGTGGTAGTATGCAGCGATGGTGGTGGTGACGAGTTTTTGGATTTTTTGGTAGGGATGGTAGTTGTGGTGTGATGACGATGGAGATGGTGATGGTTGTGGATAGGTGATGATGGTGCTAGTGGTGTGACGGTGGTGGTTCTGGTGGTAGTGGTGGGGCTAATGCTGGGGTTTGGTTGGGAGTGTTTGTGACCAATTATCTAGGTGTTGTGACTAATAAATTGTTAATTTGTGATCAATTACTAATATGTGATCTAGAAGAATGTGTGATCATGACTAACTTTGTAATTGTTAATAAATTTAGTAAATTGTGACTAGTAATGGGTAATCTAAAAATTTGTTAAGTTGTGCTAAATAATTTGATAATATGTGACCTAAAAATAATTTATAACCAATTAATTTGATATTTTGTGATTGAAATAAGTTGTGACTGTATAATTTGTGATTTTTTATACAAAAGTAATGTGACCAATTAATTTATTTAATTTGTGATCGAAAAATAAATTGTGAGTATAAAATTTGTTGTTTCTGACTGTGGTGTTTACAATTATGATTAATACATAACTGTGACAATAAATTATATAAAATTGTGATCATAATATTTTTAATTAATAAAATATTTTTAATTAATTATTTAATAAATTAAATTAAATTAATATCTAATTTTTGAAAAAGTAAACCTTATTTATTAGATTCGAAATAGGTCATGCCTAATGTCTTAGTAATGAAATTTCCCCTTATTATTATATCAAGTGGAAATTTCACCACCTACCATAATATTTTTTTTTAAGAAATATTTTTTTTACATTACCATAAGTTTTTAACCAAATTAACTGCAATATACTTAGTATAAACAGAAATGGCAAAACTTATACACAATTCCTCAAATAATTCATTTTGAAGTTGAAATCATTCCTACAAAGTCACCTCAGAACTCATTCCCAGATTCTGGCCCCATTTACCCCTAATTACCCGGTTCACCACTATAGCATTCAACCCAAAAATTGAAAAATCAAAACCCCCCAAAATCTCCGTTACACATCAAGAAATACACAAATCGTATCTGAATCCTTAATCTACATCCACAAAATCGATTTTCGAAACTGAAATCTTAGCATATTGGGATTTCTTCGTCATTGTATAAAACCCTAATGGTGAAAGATACATCCACCATTCCAAGTTCAGAATCATATAGATCTGCTTCAAATACTACTGGTAATTCTGGAAAATGAAAAGGACACTTCAAAATTTTAGTACGGTCATGGGTTCAGTTGAAGAAACCCCATTTTCGGACAAATACATCCCGTCATCTGTCAATGGGTACCCACAATACTCATGATGCAGCACCAACTCTAGGTTGAGTCTGGGTTAACCATTCGAGCCTCCCACCAAAACATAAGAAGAGTATCCAACTGAAAGGCGATATTGTACACTCGCCCTCTAGATGCATTACACGGTCTATAACCGTTCTGTCAGACTCGAAGGATGGGGTAGAAGCCATAATGTTTGAGGCTTGCACAACACTACTGTCGAGAAAAAGTCTCATATGAACAAAAGTTCCTAGAGGTAAATGGAGACCGTAGCTATCGAGTCGAGTTCGAAGAAGTCTAATGTTCATAAAAGTTCCAAGAGGCACGTGGAAACTTTTGGAGTTAAATGTTTCATTAGCCACCGAACTTTGGGTTGTGTCACGACTTACTCACCGAACTTTCAAAATTCTCTCGATGGCCACTGAACTTTACTTCGTCCAATTCCATCACTCACCCATTTGAAACCGTTAACAGATGCATCTACGTGGATGATGGAAAAATGAGTTGCCCGGTTAAATCCTTCCGAATAAGTTCTCATTCGCCAACTCATTGCCAAATAAGCAAAAGTACATCCAAACATGCCATAACCAATTCAAAAACCCGACTCTAGGCAATCTGCTGCAAAATAAACTCTCCCCAAATCCAACCCTAAGGCGTGAAACCATTTCCTCCAAATCCACCTCAAGAGCCCTAAACCCCCAAAACAATCCAATCGGTGAGAAGACTGGAAGGACCAGAAAAACCCGTTCCGACCTAACTATTGATGAAGATTTTGTTGGATCGCAACCATGATTTGAACTAAATTAAAGGTAAATTTCCATCCGCTGCCTTGTGATTATAAGGTAAATTTTATAATGATTTGTAAGAAAAGTTAAAATGCTTCTGATTTATTACTGAAAATGCTTATGCTCTGGTTAGGGGAGAAGATCTGGTCATTTTCGTCCACTTTAGATGCTTATGATTTGTAAGAAAAATGAGTACGCAAAACAAATGGCAGAAAAATGCTTACAATATTTATATCTTACTTTTCCGAATATGATGCTAATGAATCAAAAAAGCAGATGACAATGTCTAAGTTTTAGTCCACTTACTCCTTGAAGAATAATGGAAAATTTTATATTTCAATTATGAAAAAATTCTGTAATAAATGAATGAATTTGGAATAGAACTTTGAGCGACGTCTTAACGTCAGTTCCCTACGACCTTACCCCACTAAAAGCATGCTCTCAATGCTGGCATCTCCTAAATTATCATTTGTATATAATGTGCCTTTCTCCCTTTTCTTCAGCATGATTGTTAACTGCCAAATAGAGATAATAAATATATTATCTGACTAACAAAATCAAAGGAAATGTTACTTCAGCAATGAAACCAATTTATACTCTTTCATTTAATATGATTTTCAATCTGATTTCATTTTCAGTTTTTAGCTGCTGCAGCATATTATAATGGGTGGAAGAACAAAGGAATTTGTCATGGTTGCCGGAAGTCGGGCCACTACTTGTTGGATTGTCCGATGAAGAAATCGTGCCCAGTATGCGGCGAGAAAATTCAGAAATGCATGGAGGTTGAAAAGATGACAGAAAACATAGGACGGCTATTTTTTGTTGTACTAACAATTACACTCATTTCAAGTGGCTCGACGAAGACAAATATTGTCAATATGAGGTCTCGTCAGTCAAGTGCTACATTAGAAATTCACGAGTTGTCGGGTTTGTTGAAGCACGTTGCTAAAATAACCGAAGAAAATGACGTGGATATCTCTGTCAAATTTACTTTTCGCAAGGGAAAATGAGAGAAGGATAATGGGAAACAAAAGGAATGAGCTCCGTGAAACCCATCATTTATGTTATTCTCAAATGTGTGTAATTCAGTGTCCTAAATTTCAATGTTATTCTCAATTTAAATGTGTAATTCACTGTCATTTATGTGTGTAATTCACTCTCCTAAATTTCAATGTCATTTATGTTATTCTCAAATGAAACTTGATTAATCTAGCCAGTTAATTTCAATGTTTTTATGTTTTCATGTTGCTGTCCTAAATAAAAGAAACCTAGTAAAGTTGAGAGGTTCCAATGTCAATTCCAATTTTACACCACCAGCAGGAACCTCATCTTTTAAAGGTAACATGTGATTTCATCAACTTCTGGTTTGAGGTGTCCTGAGGAGCTCCACCTGAGAACCATTCCAAACTACCACACTACAAAATATAAAATATTGAACCTAGAACAATAAAGTTTAAACACTGTACCACTTGGGAGAAGGAAAAGAAACACAACTATTGACACAGACAGACATCTTAACTACAATCTACATGCTAAAAGGAAAGCAAATTAACTTGCTTAGCCAAATCTCTGAAACTATAGAATCCAGTGATCAATCAAGTACGTCAATGTCAAAAATATATACCTTGATGTTATTAAGAACAATATAATAATTTACAAGCCTAAATCATTTACACTAGACAAAATAATATCTGAAAAGCTATTCCAAAAAAACTAGTGCTGGGTGGCTTTCTTTCACACGTGCCCGCTGCGACATCTTGCTAAGCAGCTACTTGGTTGCAACAAAAAATAAAATACTATAAGGCAAAAAGGACAGCAACTCCCATCACAACTTCCCAAAAAAAAAAAACCCATCAACACTGCTTCAAACATGTGTTCATGCTGTTGGAATCATCGTCGGAATCAAAGTCGTGCTCGGATTCTACGAAGTCCGGATCTTCCTCATAATCTGTCATACAATTCAATCACATTAGATTCATGTAATGGGAGTTACATTGTTTTGAGTCAGTTAAGATTTCTCAACATGGTAATGGGAGTAAAAAATTAAATCCCCTACAATTTTACAGTTAACCTGATACATCTTTGCTTTCTAGTGTGTAAAAAGAATTCTCCACCCAAGAGTAAATAAATAAAAAGCGGAAATATAGGGCAAAAAACCCTCATAAATGTCGAAGATTTCTATTTCACCTCCTATCGTAATGCAATTATAGTTCTAATTATCATATGTATTAACTTGTGAAACAATCCTGTAGATATTGGTTAGTCTGATCCATATAATGTTCCAATAGAGCCTTATTCCTGCCTATTCCTAACTTTAGCCACAGCTTCATGTTTCCCTTAAAATGAATTACAGCTGCAGGGGGAGAAGGTTTGGAGGTAGGGTATCCTAATAAACAACCTTAACCCATGCCCTATCAAACAGAACTTGTCATTTTTTTTTACGTTATTACCCCCACTAACTCCACCCCTAGAAACGCCTCTTTATAATGACGGAGAAAAACATCTCCAAAAACTCGAATTTACCGTCAATAGTTCCATCCATTTGTACGCTCAAGCGTCTTGCTCGAATCGATCTTTCTCAAAATCAAACCAGACGTTGCTTCTGGTTGGGATCTCTACTGGTCACGAACGGCGGGATAGAGATCCATAAACGGGTTTTAGGGGTCCTTACGGTCTTCTCATCGATTTGATTTTTTTGGGGGTTTAGGGTTCTCGAGATAGATTTGGTGGAAACGATTTTATGCTCACGGGTTGGGTTTGGAGAAAGTTTCCAAATTGGGTTTGGCATATAAGAATTTAGAGTCGTGTTTCAAAAAAAAGTTGTGGCATGTTTGGATGCGGCTTTGCTTATTTGGCAATGAGTTGGCGAATTAGAATTTATTTGGAAGGATTAAACCATCCAACTCATTTTTCCATCATCCACGTAGACGCGTCTGTTAACGGTTTCAAATGGGTGAGTGATGGTGTTGAAAGTTCGGTGAGTAAATCGTGACACAATCCAAAGTTCAGTGACTAATGAAATATTTAACTCAAACTTTTGCTGTCAAATTGAGCTCGAAGAAGTCTCATATGGACAAGAGTTACAAGAAGCATATGGAGATTTTTGTACATAAAAATTGAACCATATGGTTTGTCAATATTTCTGCCTTTATTTGGTTTATTTGTTGCACTATCCCCGTATTGACATACTGCCCCATGTTCTAATTTTGAATATACATTTCATAGAGAATATATATATGAATTTAGTCATTTTAATATTAACTCTTGAAGTATGTTTGTAATGTACACGCATACCTCATTTGATTAGGTTGTCACATGCAATGTACTCAGTTACATGCTATATGCACAAATAGAGGAAAAACACGTCAATCAACGATTGCCAGTGTGAATGATATAACAATACCGATGCATTTATCAATACGCGTTACATGCATTTTGCTACACTTTTCACATTATGGGAATTAGGGTTGGACAAAAATTCCGAATCGAATCGAACCCGAACTGAATCGAATGATTCTTTATAAGTTAAATACCTGAAAGTGTATTTGAATCGAGAATCGATGAGTTTGGTTCACTTCTTGGTTCTAAACTCAGAACCGAAGAACGGAATCTAAATATTTTTTTAAATTTTTTATATTGAATTAATTAAATTATTTTAATTTTTTCTAAACTAATTTAATAATTAATGCACCAGCCCAACCTAATTTCTAAATTCAATTTTTTGTTTTAATTTTTGGGCCCAATTATTAATTTCATTGGTATTTTTAAGTTTTTATCATTTCTTTTCCAATATCATACATTCATTCAGTAAGCACGGGTCCACTAACCCTAAATCATTTGATAAATTGAAAACCTACATTTACATTTTCAATCAAAGTCATCGAGTCCGACTTCCCCTCTCCAACTGCCCATCAATGCTACGAATAAACATGTTATTAGTTGTATTTAAGTAGTGTTACTGTAAATATTTAAAAAATTAATTATGGTACAGTACCGAACAGAATCAAATCGAATCGAAGGGAACGGAACTCGAACGGTTCCATAATTATATTTGGACCTAACGGTTCCATTTATTAAATATCCGAAAATTTTGGTTCGATTTTGTTCTGAAGAGAATCGGACCATGTCCAACCCTAATGGGAATTGTCATTTACATTTGTCAATTGTCTTCCCAAATCACAATCACGGCCCCAATATGTATTTGATTAAAAAATGCAAGTTATATTAAGCACACTGAGTTGAATAATTACACTCATATTTTAGGTGATTTTTTTATTTTTGGAAATTTATCACCTTTGGTAATATACTAGTTCTTTCAAGAAAAATTATTCGTAATATCTTTGCATGTTGTCTCACAACGCGTGGCATATTTATTAAACCCGACCTGATCTAGGTACTGGGTCTTAGGTTACGAATCAAACTAGTTAATGGTTGAACAATCAGTGCTTAAAAATTTGAAAAAAAAAATTAAGTATAAAATTTTCTTTGAGATAAATTTAAAGTTTTTAAATTATTTGTCATTAATTACTTATATATTTTAAGATTATTTTTTAAATATTCAATTCATTTTAATTAAAATTAGGACTATAATTTTTTAAAAATACTTTTAAGAAACTATAAATGATTTGCATATATAAAAACTAATGCGCTCCAGTGGTCAGGTACTACTCATCTTACTCTGAGGTCTAAGCCTTTTGAACACCAAAAATTTAAGGAAAAAACTTTTGAAATTTTGGTCAAACCAGCCAACTGGGCCAATTTAATATAAAATTGTCAGTTAACTCGGTGAAACTCAAATTTTGATCAAGTCATTTGCATTTCTATCAAATTATTCTACTCAACTCGGTCAAGGGCCTGGGTCGCTGATTTTTCAGCTCAAACAGGACTATGATGTGGCCTACAATCAATATGTGTATCCATATTTGTTCTTATGTTATGCAATTGCATATTGCATTGATCATTCGAAATAATATCAAGAACCGTACGTTACGATTTTCTATTTGACATGATATTTGCACTTCATACACAGCATATATTTTCAATATCTAACCATACTATTTTGGCTTAAACATTTTTATTCATTTATCAATTTTTATGTAGTAGGAATTAGAATTCTACATCCCTCTCGAGAACAGATTTGGTGGAAGTATGAATGTGTTCTTTAGGAAAAAATGTTATATCGAAATCGAACAGTAAGATGACTGCATCACAGAAAGAACTCTTCAAACGAACGTGTTTTGGACACTTTCTACATACAAGTGCAATAAGATTAAAACACCGGGTCACTCACAAGTTTCTTTTAACGGAAGTGCGACAATCCACCCACGATGAGATGTGGATCAAAGTTGTCGGAAAACATCTGAAGTTTTCCATCGAGGAATTTGCCCTTATCAGCGGGTTGAAGTGCCACGGTGATGATAATACCAACATGTTCCAAATCAACCATTCATGAATCAAACATTTGTAATTCAGACATCAAAATAGGAAAGACGTTGAAAACACTTTCAACAATCTAATAGCCGTAGAATCAGACGAATATATGGTGAAGCTGGGTGTTCTATATCTGATTTTGAGTTTCCTTTATACAACAAGCGCAAATGTTGTGCCAATTGAATATCTGTTCCTCAACTCTCTACGAGTTTACCTTCCATGGAAAAAAGAACTATTCTAGATTACATATAAATATATGAAGCTCGCTCTTACCAAGCAAAACCCAAAAATTGATGATCCAAAGGGTGTAATGTCATACAGACTTCATAGATTCCCCCTTGCTTTCCAGATATAGATATACGAGTCCATTCCACTTTTGACTGGAAAAGTTTGTACAAGAGTCAACCGCACTTTCCCTTGCATTATAAACTGGAGCAACAATGATTCACGTATATCATATGCACACATTGATAATGTAATATTTAATGTCGTTGAGTAAGAAATCTATTAATATGCACTCATTTCAACAAACTCTGTTATAAAATTTCCAATTTATATCATTTTCAAATCTGTACTATCCAGCGCTGGAAAATGACAAACCGAATGATAGTCATACGTTTTGATTACAATTTTTCAAGTTGAATTTGTGATGTTCTAGCATACCGACGAGGAACATATGATATCTTACAATCAAGTTAGCGAAAAGGGAGCGCATTACCATATCTTCAACAAATGATTGCTGTCGGGGCTAAGCTTGTGAATGATCTAGTCCTCCAGGCAAAAGATCATAACTACGCGAGTTCATCTAATCCATCGTTCATGCTATGTAGACACAATATGACAGACGATGCATCAAAAATAATGATCAAATCCATTTGTCATTTTCGTTTATTATTATATTACTTCAAATTCACACTTTACATCTCACTCAATGAACGTTCATTCCATGTAATCACACAAATTAGAGTTCTAGAAGATTAAGATAATTCGATTTCTTGGGTTTCGTGTATTACAAGTTCAGATTATGGATTCACAGGCAAAACTCAAGGTCGATGATAATCGTATCAAACAAACATTGGAAACCAACTACCAAACACTCGTGAGAATGTTTGTATGGGCAAAGAATTATGCCACGCGTGGTATAAACCCACACAACAGTATTGTAAATCAATCAATTGAAGAAGAGACAATAAAAAAACTAATATGAATAATTATATTAAATATTTGGACAACGTGTATGTAGAGGTTACGTCCCTACATTGATGGAACCACTTTCAAGATAGTCAACTGGACATTAGGATTTCAGACTAATAAACCCCCACAACGAATGAAATCCTATCATAGCTGAATGCGCATTGATGTTAACAAGCAATCATTACCAATCGAAGTACCTGATGATATAAACTATACGAAAGAGGACCTATTTCAGTTGATGAGATCATAAAGGGTGCGACGTCGTTGAAAGCAAAATTTGTAGATCAGGTATTATTGATATACAACTGAATTACTCGCATATGTAAAACGTATATCTCATCGTATCAAATGCGAGGGATTTCACACCCACTGCTTTATATCTGATATTTTATATTATATGCATTTTTTTAATATCACTAACACAAGCAATTGTTCTTGTAAGGTTGATGGTGGTCAGTCTCACATATACCGCTTGCAAGTGAGCGATGAATTGGCAAAGACGTTCTTGTTCAAAAACTACGTCCTATGGAACATTAGTCAATAACATAAATATACGACATAAATAAAGTAAATAATATTTTGTGTTCTTAGCACATAAATACACAAGCCACGGTATAACATTATGTTTATTTGTTCATTCGAGTAATATATGCTTTTCTACATAAACATTTGTTTATCTATACGTGTGTTTTTACTATGTTCCCCTTTTGAATGAACACCCTTTTTATTTTTATGAATTAATTCAAACCAAAACCAGGTAATCATCTAACCAAACACCATCTACTTTATGTTTTGTTTAATATGTATGATTTTCAAAATTAGTTTACTTATCAAGTGCATTTTTGTGTATCGCAAGAACACTATATAACATTGAGTACATGATGAAGGCATTTAATAAATCAATGGAACCCCCAAATGCCGATGGTGTTGAAATTTTTTATGAATGGTTTAATAATGGTTATAGAGCCAGCCACCCGTATAGCTTGATTTTTTAATTAATATAAAACTTTTTATTACATGTGCAGTAAACGGCAAATTCGAGCTCCTACCCAAAAAAAGATGCACTGAATCCTCCATTCTAATTTTGGCCATACACAGTCAACTCGTATTTGGATTTTAATTAGGAATTATATTTGAAATTTGAATTATTATTGTATATAGATTGGAATATCTTTATCTCCATAAATAGAGACTAGATGGGCATAGAATTCCTAGAACAATCATAAGACATAATTTTATAGTGTTCAAATTGGAGAAAGAAAAAGAGAGATTGTTTTTTCTTCTTGTCCGGTCCAGGAATTAGTTTCTTGATTTAATTAAAAGAAGGTGCTCACCCATCAGTATAGTTTTGACTTTGGAGAATACCATAGAAGACTTGAATGTTTGAAGTATCAAGTTTTTTGAATCAAAAGGCTGGAAACTCGTGATACAAAAAGTTGGAAGTTCATTATTCAAATCCAGTTCAAGAATTGATTATCGAATTTAGGTAAAAATTTGAATCCTTATATCTTGATATAACATACATATGAAAGTATAAACGATCTTGTTTCTTGAATTAAAGAAAATTTTTAATTTCCGGGTAACTCTACTTTAGCATTCCAACATAAGTATGCTATTAAACATTACATTCAGTAGTGTCATGTACAACACATTATCCAAATCAGTCATGTATCTCAGTACATTATTAAAAACACTGACATAGTATTATATCATCACATTGGTAGACACGATTGTGTAGTTTACATGATAAAGTATACTAAAAGTATAATACACTAGAAGATCCTCTCTATGGCTGAAAATTTCAATGCAAACATGTCAAGGTCATATCTAACTACTCAGCCAGATAGATATATTTCTTTTGGTATGATGATTATCTTTTATCGTATTGGAAAATTCAGTGCTTTTATAAATATTATTCTCAGTTATGTCGTGGATGTTTTGTTTTCTGAATCTTTCAAAATTTGAAATTAATTTTAGTTGTATGTAATATTCATATTTATGTTAGTCTTGCACTAAGCAAGTTACCTCGTGCTAAACATTGTAAAAAATAGTTTCAATGACAAAATTCTCAAATCATTATATGTAACACAACATATATATGGGGAATAATGTTTCAATTACAGCAAGCTATGATATGTATTAAGGTGGAAGGAACAATTCAAATCAAATCATCACGTCCCACAAAAGATACGTCCATAAGGTATCCTTTCTAAAATTGAGAGGAAGAATCATCAAAGAGACCAACAAAGGTAGGGGCATTTGATTGTCCCAATTTATCTTGATCCACTACTGCAATATTCTAGATTATGGTACGAAATTTGCAGCATTATAATCGGGCTCAATGTTCTGATTGAGAAATATTGGAGTTGTACATACTATTCCATAAATCAAATAAATACACGTGAAACATCCAATTAACAATAGAATCGATTACAAAACATAGAATCTTAATCATTGAAAAATCCCACAATGTAAATTAATATTAGCTGGTAGAAGGTTAATCCAAATGGTAAAGGATTTATCACTAATCTAGTCATCCGAAGCTCGTTTTCGCTTTCGCACATCACTAAGAAGTTGCGGTTTGTTGCACATTTTCCTATTGTGTCGCGTGCCCCCGACCTTCTACACCTAGTTGTTTATATCAATTCCAGCCTTGACCTTCTCATTGTCTTCTTTGGCCAAACTAGTTGTTTCTTTGATTTAGGAGGCGACATCGTGACAACTATAATTATCAACTCTCCATTGGCCACGATCTCTGAGTGGTAACTGACATAACAGTTTTTTGTGTGGTATATAGAACAATAATTGTACTGTTAATCATACCTATCACCAATTACAGCTAATGCGTGTTAACACGGAACCTCATCCACCTGGATGCGATAGCACGTGCATGTTAAAGACCTCAAATCAACATGTTGCGCGCTCTTTTTTGACACTTGATACAACAAATCATTTGATGTAGACACCTAAGATACACGAGTCTGATGTCAGGTATAACTCAGTGTTTGCATGCTGATTTATCATACAATTAATGAAGTAATACATGAAGATAGTATTCCACAATGTAACGAAAAAATCTAAAGCAACCAACATGGATTGTTGTTCATGTTACCTTAACTTTCAATGATCGCTTCGCATTAGTTCTCAGCAATTTCTCCAATTTCGATGGGAATCGAGTGAATGTTCTCTACGCACTACTCATGTTCTTGGAATACCTTGTCTATATTATGTGCCTCAATGATTCTAACAAATAGTCAATGGAACTGTGCTTCACCGATTTCATAACTAAATTTACCAACACTACGATGTTCGACGTGATGGCGAAAAATTTGTTAGTTTGCATGTGTGCCATTGACCACTTATGGTATCCAATTTTTGTCCTACATTAAACAGTCCATATAATACAATTTGATTAGTGAGTGACACCTATTAGAGTAATACTGAGATGATAAAGCTACATGTGAAAATTTAATTTTCATGATTTTTTTTAACTCTTTTGCATTAGAAATAAATTACATTACAGATATATAAATGACATTATATAAAAAGTTCTCAGGATATGTTAACCATAATGTTACCAAACACATCATGGAGTCAATTTTCCTTATGACAAAATTACAGCTATTTACTGGGAAAATCTTTTAACAGTATGCATGTGTGAACCAAGGTAAAATGTCCAGCATAAATATTTTTTGCTTCCATCCATTTGTATGCTATTAGCATTAAACAAATTTAAAGACAAGTCAATGTAGTAACATTACCGATTTGACCTGATACTCTTGTTTATCTCATCTAGTTGTTTTGTATGATACTTGAAATCATGCTTTGTGTATGCTCTCGCTGCTGCGTTGAAATTCTTTATGATGTTGCTCCCACAACTTCCATAGGTTGTCCTAAGGTTTTGTTGTATATGACATGCACAAAATCCATGTGTTATACTCGGATATACATTACTTATAGCATGTGCTATGCTTGCATGACAGTCTAATACGAAACACATATTATACCTTTCATCATAAGCTTCCATGAATTGTCGAACCAGCACCACAACTCATTATTCTCCAAATCCCCAACACCAAATGATAGTATGAATATTGAATCATTCGCTATCTTGTGTGCACGCAATGACCCAATCAAGTATATTACATCAATAATGACCACATGTTTGCATTCTACCCACCCTTTTATGGAAGCACCCAATGACATAAAAATCATATTTGAAACGTCCATCACCATCAATTTTGATACTTGTTTTCAATCTCATATTCTTTTCTTCGAGCTCATTGAAGTACACGACTAACTTACTACAAGCCACGTTCGGATTTCCCATTATTGACTCCAATGCATGCTTCCGAGCTCTCCAAGCCTTACCGTACCCTAACACCAGTCCATATGTTGATGACATATCATATATGTAAGGATTACACGACACTATTAGTAACAACAAACAATTGATAAACGTTTAAATGTACAGTAATAAACGAAATAACAGTAAAGAACACAAGAGATTTTCGCCCTAAGACAAGAGGTTCGGATTAAATCCTAATCCCCTTTTGAGCTTCCACAAACGGGAAGAAATCACTATTAAAAATCAAGGATCAAAGTCCGTTCAACGATTACACCAAGGCACTCAGATGAAATCACTCAAGATTTCTTCAACATCAGGAAACCCTCAAACGACCGAATACAGAATCCACTCAAGGATACAAGTTAGCCTCTCTACAAGTCACTCAAGAGATGTAAACGACTACACTACACTCGATTTACATGAGACTCTTTTTTCAGAGATCAAGAGACGAAAAAACGGCGTAAGACGAAGAAGAGAGTTCCAGAGCAGATCTCACACAGAAAAATGAAAAACCAACCGTCAGAAAAAATATCTCAACCCTAGAGTATAAGGAAGTCTCCAGAAGGTCACCATCCAACGGTTATTGGGGCGACACTTGGCTACTTCTCCACCATTCGATCTGGGCAAAATATATTCAACAGCCAATGCTTCATTCAATATTAATGGAGTCCACCAATTAAGCAGATGGCCCAGCCCAATTCATCACACACAGGATTCAGCCCATTACAATAATAGTGGCCCACATCATTGTGCCAATCTTTACAATCTCCACCTTGGTACAATGATCCAAGGTTCATGTATAGTGATTTCCCCTTTATGATATCATTTGCTCTTATTACCTGATACACAAATCAGCAGGAGTCAATGTTAAGCAGCTTTAAACAGTCCAGAAACTTATTTAAAGGCAGTACTTTAGTTCCAACATCAGCAGGATTAAAAAGAGTAGATATTTTCTCAAGTTTCACAACTCCTTGTGATATTACATCTCTAATGAAATGAAATTTCACATCAACATGTTTTGATCTATTATGCAAAACAGGATTTCTACTCAAATAAATGGCAGATTGGCTATCAGAGAATAAAACAACATCTTTGATAAAACCAAATTCATTTAACAACCCTTTCAGCCAGATACCCTCTTTTATAGCATCAGTTGCAGCAATGTATTCAGCTTCAGTTGAAGACAATGCAACAATTTTCTGTAATTGAGATTTCCAACTAATGCAGGAATTACACAGAGTGTACACATAAGCAGAAGTAGACTTTCTGTTATCCCTATCACCAGCATAGTCAGAATCAGTGTAACCCCTCAAGATAACACCATCAGATTGCCTTTTATAATGAATCCCCAAGTCACAAGTTCCCTTAATGTATCTAATGAGCCATTTCATGGCTTCCCAGTGAGTTTCACCTGGATTTGACATAAATCTACTTAACACACTTATAGAAAAGGCCAAATCAGGTCTAGAACAAACCATCAGATACATGACAGACCCAACTGTACTAGAGTAAGGCACTTTAGCCATTCTTTTGAACTCAGTTTCAGATTTGGGAGATTGATCACTAGATAGTTTAAAGTGATTAGCTAAAGGTAAACTCACACTTTTAGCTTCAGTCATTGAAAATTTTTCCAATAATTTCATTACATAAGGTTTTTGACTTAGACTGAGTATGCCTTCTTTTCTATTTCTTTTGATTTCGATACCCAGAATTTTTCTAACAGGACCTAAGTCCTTCATTTCAAATTCAGATTTCAATTTGTTTTTAATAGACTCTATTTCCTTCTTGTCATGACTAGCTAACAGCATGTCATCAACATAAAGAAGGAGATAGAGTGAATTTTCTCCACCATTTCCTTTACAGTATAGACAGGTATCAAAATTACTTCTTTTAAAACCAAGTCCAAGTACAAAAGTATCAAATCTTTTGTACCATTGTCTTGGAGCTTGTTTTAAGCCATATAGAGATTTCTTAAGAAGGCATACTAGGTCAGAATTTTTATTTATTTCAAAACCTTTTGGCTGTTTCATGTAAATAGTTTCATCAAGGTCTCCATTTAAGAAGGCAGTTTTGACATCCAATTGATCCAATTCCCAATTGAACTGAGTTGCTAAAGCTAGTATCACTCTAACAGTTGTAAATTTTACAACTGGTGAAAAGATTTCATTAA
This sequence comes from Fraxinus quadrangulata, assembly GCA_903798255.1. Classification (NCBI taxonomy): domain Eukaryota; kingdom Viridiplantae; phylum Streptophyta; class Magnoliopsida; order Lamiales; family Oleaceae; genus Fraxinus; species Fraxinus quadrangulata. Next base: position 68,417 of record CAIGRB010110042.1, read on the forward strand.
AATCTATTCCCTCCTTTTGAGTGAAACCCTTAGCCACTAGTCTAGCCTTGTATCTAAGGTCATTTTCACTTTGTTCCCCTCTTTTTATCTTAAAGATCCATTTACAATCCACAACCCTACTATCTTTAGGTCTCTTCATTAACACCCAAGTTTTATTCCTTTTAAGTGATTCCATCTCATCTTGCATTGCTTCAAGCCAATGCTTGGAATCAGTCCTACTTATAGCTTCTTCATAAGATACAGGATCATTATCAATAAAACTTTGAACAGTAAGCAAGGACACTTCATCATCAAATCTCACAGGTGGTCTAACAAGTCTTCTTTCCCTATCCCTTGCTAGCTGATAATCACCTAAGGTCTGATTTGTGTCTAAGTTGACATCAGATTGTTCAACTTCATCATTTCTGAGAACTTCAATATCAGTGTCAAAATCTACCTCTCCAGTATGGGTGTTAGGTGAGGGAATACTATCATCAACTTGCTCCACCTCAATTTCAGTCTCTAACTCAATACTATCAGACTGATCTAAAGGTCTAAGTCTACTGTCAGTCCTTAAACAGGGTAAATCATTTTCATTAAACACCACATTTCTACTTATAATGATTTTATATCCTCTGTTTTCCCTTACCCATAGTCTATACCCTTTAACTCCTTCACCATAACCTAAGAATACACATTTAAGAGACCTAGGATCTAATTTTCCTTCAGATTGATGTGCAAAGGCAGCACACCCAAACACTCTTAAGTTTCTAAAGTCAACAGGTTCACCATTCCACATTTCTTCAGGAGTTTTAAAGGATATAGCACTAGAGGGACTCCTATTAATGAGATAGCTAGCAGTTTTTACAGCCTCTCCCCAAAATAATTTGGGAAGGCCAGAACTTAGTAGCATGCATCTAACTTTCTCGAGCAATGTTCTATTCATTCTTTCAGCCAAGCCATTTTGCTGTGGAGTGTGTGTTACAGTTCTGTGTCTCATAATACCATGCAGTTTACACAACTCATCAAACTCATGATTGCAAAATTCAAGGCCATTATCAGTTCTTAAAACTTTGATTCTCTTATCAGTTTGATTTTCAATCAAGGTTTTCCATTCTTTAAAAGTAACAAAGGTATCAGATTTAGATTTCAAAAGAAAAATCCAATTTTTTCTAGAAAAATCATCAATAACCAACAAGAAATATTTGAAACCAGTATGTGTAGGTACAGAAGCTGGTCCCCACAGATCAGCATGCAAATATTCAAGTATTGACACAGATTTATGCATTCCAGGCAAGAAAGGTAATCTATTTTGTTTTCCTAGGATGCAATGATCACAAAAACTGAGTTTTTCAATGTTATCTTTTCCAAAAGCACCTTGCTTTTTTAAAATCTGCAAGCCTTTGTCACTAATATGCCCTAATCTTTTGTGCCATATTTGTGACATGTTATTTGAAACAGAAAGTGCTGCTGAAGGGGAATTGGGAAAAAGTTGAGTTTGTAAAATGTAAAGGCCATGTCTCTTGGGGACTTCCACAATCAGTTGTGAATCCCTCAAGATTTTAATATAACCCGTATTAATCATAATGTCATAGTTTAGGTCATCTAAAACACCTAAAGAAATTAAATTTCTTTGAAGGTCAGGAACATATCTGGTCTTCTCTAAGACAAGCAGATTATCATCCTTAACTCTTAAAGTGATAGTTCCTATGCCCTTAACTTGACATGCCATATGATTACCCATTAAAACTTGACCCCCATTTATATTTTCAAAATCAGTAAACCAATGTTTATTAGGACACATGTGATAGGTGCAGCCTGAGTCAAGAATCCACTCTTGACCAGGCTGATGGGCAACAGCAACATAGACTTCATCAATGTCTGATTTGTTGTTGCAAGTCAAGGCAGCATCCCCATCAGTTCTAGACTTGTATCTATTATCATTTAATCTCTTAGGGCAGTCCTTGATGAAATGACCTTCCTCTTGACAATAAAAACATTTCTTACCCTTTACCTTCACCTTGTCTTTTTGAAAAAATTTCTTCCTACTCTCTTATTGACATTATTGTTTTTAGGGTTAAACTTGGGTTTAACCATCAGGTTCAGACCACTGGAAGATTCTTTCCTATCAGATTTTAGTTCTAACTCCTTGGTTCTTAGAGCATTAATAATAACCTCAGTAGTTAGAGTGTCCCTTCCATACTCAATAGCATTTTTAACATCTTTATATTTATCACCTATTGAGTTTAATAAGACCACAGCCAACTGTCCACTTGAGAGTTTCTCATCACAGTTGGCTAGGTCACGGGTTAATCTGTTGAATCTATCAATATTTGTGTCAAGGTCAAGGGAGGGATCAAGTTTAAAACCAAAAAACTGTTTTAGGAGGTAAACTTTATTTGGCATAGCTTTGTTGAAGTAAGTGACCTCCAGTTTTTTCCACAATTCAGCAGCAGTTTTTGTCTCTCCTACTTCTCTAAGAACATTATCAGATAAATGCAGAAAAATAGAACTCCATGCAATTTCATCTTGCTCAGTAACTTTACTGGATTCCATATCAGTAGGCCATGACTCATCAAGGGCCTTAGCACATTTTTGTTGCAATAAAAGGGCTTTCATTTTCTGGCGCCAGAGACTAAAGTCTCCTTTGCCATTAAACACCTCCAATTCAAATTTGGAAGACGGCATTATAAATTGTTTGTGTGTTTAACTAATCAATACAGATCAGGCAGAGCATACCAGTGATATACACTATCAGCAATAATTCAAGAATGCCAATCACTCAAGAGACAAGAATATATGAATTATTTTTCAGTATAATGTGTATACTAATTGTAAATCACTGATTCTGATTCAGGTAAGGTTCTTTAACAACTATTGTAACAGTTTACAAGAAATATAGCACAGATCACCACAGTTGTATTTTACAGAAAATGCAGAATACAAGATATGATTGTATTGAGGTTCTTGACTCGACAAAGGCAAGACAACCCTCAGATTCCAGACAACTCACGGTTTCTGGACAAAGGAATTGCCAAGCAGAGATTCAAGAAACCCCAAATATTTTACTAAGGTAAAAAATAACAGATCAGTGCATTAAGTTATAAATCAGAACGAACTCACCAAGAAACCCTATTATTTGGGTTTCAAGAAGCAAGAGCAGAATACGAATCCAGAGTATGCGAAGTGTCTGCACAGATCGAGACCAAGAATCACAGCCTGAAGCTCTGATACCACTGTAAGGATTACACGACACTATTAGTAACAACAAACAATTGATAAACGTTTAAATGTGCAGTAATAAACGAAATAACAGTAAAGAACACAAGAGATTTTCGCCCTAAGGCAAGAGGTTCGGATTAAATCCTAATCCCCTTTTGAGCTTCCACCAATGGGAAGAAATCACTATTAAAAATCAAGGATCAAAGTCCGTTCAACGATTACACCAAGGCACTCAGATGAAATCACTCAAGATTTCTTCAACATCAGGAAACCCTCAAACGACCGAATACAGAATCCACTCAAGGATACAAGTTAGCCTCTCTACAAGTCACTCAAGAGATGTAAATGACTACACTACACTCGATTTACATGAGACTCTTTTTCAGAGATCAAGAGATGAAGAAATGGCGTAAGAAGAAGAAGAGAGTTCCAGAGCAGATCTCACACGAAATGAAAAGCCAACCGTCAGAAAAAAAATATCTCAACCCTAGAGTATAAGGAAGTCTCCAGAAGGTCACCATCCAACGGTTATTGGGGCGACACTTGGCTACTTCTCCACCATTCGATCTGGGCAAAATATATTCAACAGCCAAGGCTTCATTTAATTACCGGAGTCCACCAATTAAGCAGATGGCCCAGCCCAATTCATCACACACAGGATTCAGCCCATTACAATAATAGTGGCCCACATCATTGTGCCAATCTTTACAATATATAATGTCAATATGTGTGTATATCGTTATGGAAGACATATATTTATGTCTTATAAATTCACCTAGTGAAGAAATATTAGCTTGAAGGTGATCTTTAATCACCGTATCCATCTCACAAGCATGGACATTACAGATATAACGAATTTTGAAAGAATATCTTCTGCCCATTCTCGAAGCTCTGAATTTCTGCTTGCAATCTTCAACTCAACATTTCAGCACGTACTCATGTTTGTTGAACTTCTGCACCCTATACTAGAAGTTGTTGTGTATGGCATACAACGCGACTGTCTTCTTCATGACTTTCTTATCCCTGAAGATCTGATTCTCTATAACATACTCGTCACTACGGTTTGAAACTCCAACGTGATCCTGGAAATTTCATCTTTTCCAGCTGGAAATATGTTATATCTATGCTTGCAACAAACTCGTTCATCATCTAAACCTTAGAAGATGAACTACTCATTAAGTTGTGGCATTTCAAAATAAGGTCTGATTGCTGATTCAGGTGCATTAATGTTCGTCGCATCCAATACTTCAATATGTAGAACATATGCTGTTAACGTTGGACCCTTTTCTTTAGCTCCGAAAAAAAAAATAGTGAGCTATTATTTGGTATCCTCATTAGGGCCATATTCTCACCGGTGTCGTACTCAATTTTTAAGATCCCAATCCTTTCATCGATTTTCAACTCAATGGATATCATCTAATAAGTTTCTTATAATTACACGCAAATGGTATGAGAAGTTCAAATGCCATTACATTTCAGGTAACGAACACATTCAATGACCCTATTACTGCATACATAGATTTGTTCAAGTTAAAACCATGTTCGTACTAATCAAACATTATGCGGATGTATATGATTAAACCCGTTAAGTTTCTAATATTGAGTTAAACATGTATATGTAATGTTATAACAAATGGAGAATCATCGTCCAAAATCTTTATCGAGAGACATAAAACTTAAAATGTGAAAATTGACTTTACACGTATTACCATAAGTTGAGAATTCTAATAGATCTAATTTTTTAGCATTATAGAGAAAGAAAATGTATAACAAATATTGAAATTGACGGTGATTAATGAAGAATAATCAGGATAAAATGCACCAAATGTTTACATATGAACTCACGAACCAAAAATTGATGATTCAAAATTGAAAAACATAACAGAGAATGTTTAGGTAAAAATAACGTGATGAAAAAGTTACATGTAACTAGTCTTACAAGGATCTGCAAGATAGCTTAGCGGTAATCTAAAAGGTTTCTCTTGCAAAATGAAGAATTTATGAAACGTGAATGACAAAGTTGACAATTATCTATTACCACAATTAATTTAAGAACGCAACGTAGTTAGAAATCTAACTTTGAATTTGAATTTCCATATTTTCGGCCTTTGGATTTAATGCCATCCGTTTTGAATTCGTTTGATGACTTCAGTTACCAGAAGGGAATGTTTTATGTATAGTAAATTTGGTGTATTATGATGTTAGGTAGTAACTTTGTATTATATAAAAGTATATATGTAATAGTATAAATTAAATATCTTTATATTTGTAAGGCATATATGAATTTTTTCCATATCAATGAAAAAAGTTACACCTTAAATAATATTAATGGCATCAAAACAAAAGCTAAGAAAACCTCTAACGCACTCTTTATTTTTAAAAAGCGTCTTGTAAATAGTAATAGAGTATCTTTAAATTTTAAGAATAAAATTTCTTACATGCTGTAATAAAACTATTTTATAATAAGTGTTTTGTTGTAAATATAGTAGTATTTATGAATGATTTTTATATACATGCAACCCTAAACATTATGACTGTTGTATTTTTGTACCCCTAATTATTACTTATATATATGAGGCTTCGATTCTTAATAAAACATACAAGTTTATTAGTTTCTCTTTTGTACTCTATTTTTCTCTTTAGTTTATAACACTTTATCAGTATAAAAGCTTAATTCTTCAATGTTTAGTAGTGAATATGGTAAATTTTTTTAAGCACAATCATTTATCACGTGTACAAAATTAATTTCATAACGTGTTCATCCTTTATATATATATATATATCTGTGTGTGCGCGCGCGCTTTAATTCATGTGAATTTTAAGCCCTTAATTCATGTTAATTGGTTTTTGTGATTTCATGATGTGTTGTAATCATGTTAATTAATTTCTGATAATTGGCTTCATAATGTGTTGCAATCAATTTGAGTGTCGTGCCTAATAATTTGTGCCGCCATCAATTTGTTTACACATCGAAGAGGCCGCCATCAATTTGAGTACTGTCATTGCTTTTGCCTTTAAAGTTATAATACTATTTGTACAATGAATAGACATGCGCTTTCGTCACAATTAATTTGTGTATGCAATTCTTTTTTTTTTTTTTTCTACTTTTAATTCTGTCATGTATTAATTCTGTCTTTTGATTCTTTCACATATTGATTCTGCCTTTTAATTCATATTTGTACACGCATTATTCTTTAATTCATGAAGTATCAACATTATAATCAATATTTTAGAAGAATATTGGTTGATTTCTAAGTAAAAGCACGAAGTAAATTATTATATTTCTTTACGTATCCATTCTTTTGTATACTTATTTATATATTGATTTCTAGTTATATTTTACGTACTCCTGAAGAGCAAAATTAAATACGATCTAACATAAATTATGTTTTTACTCTTGAAGAGTCAATTCTTTTATAATTTATTATAATAATATGAGATTACTCCTAAAAAGCATGACTTATAATTTTTAATATTTCAGAAGAATATTGACAGATTGCTCTTAAAGAACCAATAATAAAATATAACGTACTCTCGAAATAGTACACGTCTCAAAAAATTATATCTCGTTGTGTTCCTCAAGAAATACAAATTAAATAATTCAGCAGTGATTGTAATTTTTAAAGGAAAATAATTTTTTTTATTTTATTAATAAGAAGAATATTAATTTATCGCTTCAGAAGAACATATAATTTGGTGTTTCAATATTCTCAAAGAATATCATATCGATGCTTCTGAAAAGCATAAATCTTGAAATACTAACAAGATTTAAGATAGATTGTCAAGATATTAATTTAACAAATAATGCTACTATGCACACAATTTTTCAAGATAAAAATACTTCTTAAAATTTAACATTAGAAGAAAATAATGTCAATACGATATCATGTGCATTGAATATCGTTGAAAGCTTCGAAGAACTTGTATTATTTTATAAAATAATACAAAATTATATATTAACGATGCACTTTATTCTAGTAGATTCAATAGAAATTTTGCCTAGTTTTAAGATATCCACTACAATGGATATCATATTGAGACGATGAAAGAATAATATGTAATATCTTTGCATTTCCTTTGTTTCTGACCAGAAGCAGACAATAAATAAATAAATTATTGGCACTCCTTTCTAGCATGTACTACACATTTATAAAAACGATTGAATCAATTATTATCACGAACTCGAAATTTGTTGACCTAATAGCTACTCTATATACTACGGAATGTTTGTATTATTATTTCAAAATCAATAGTGCAAAAAATCGTAGAATTTGGGCAGTCTGCACATGTATGATAAGAATGTTGATATCTCAACATTTCATGATCCAATTACCATGAAATTTGGCCAGGAAATTCACAACTCATTGTGTTTCAAATTAACAATTCATTTGTAAGAAATAGCTGCGTGAATAGTTGCAATTTTTAAGTACTATAAATATTTTTTTTAATATTTATGTTTGAAGAATATGAAATTTGTCAACTGTTCAAAACTTTCTAAAACTTTCAAATTCAAGTAAGTATATTTTTTAAAAGTCTTCTATTCCTATTATATATTATATTTGTGAATTTTTAGATTAATTAAATAATTTGATTTATCTTGCACTCTTGAACAAGTACAACTAGAAATTAAACTTGTACTAAATGAATACAGTGTTGATGTTCTAGAAGGAATACAATTCACTTATATAAATGTTCTAAAAAGAATGACATGCTCCTAAAAATGATGTCATTACGATTTTAATATTCTAGAAAAATATTGTAATATTGCTCCAAAAGAAGCAAAAATAATATATATTAATATTCTTAAAGTATACTGCATTGTGTTTCTGAAGAAGCACAAATTTATAACCATGTATATTGCTATATTCCAGAAGAATATTATTTTGATACTATTAAAGAGTCAATATTTCATTATGTGGGAAAATAAATTTTACTATCGATTGTAATTTATTCTCTACTAAATTAAAGAGAAACATATTAAGGGTGTGTTTGACGAAGATTAGTACAGAAAGAATGCATTTTAGAATAGTAAATTGATGGAGAATGTGTGGTTGAAAAAGAAGGAAAAATTATTGATGTGATGGAGAATATTATTTTATTGAAGAATATGTGGTTGAAAATGAGTAGAAGAATGAGAATGAGAATGAAAATGAAAATGAAAATGAAAATGTTGATCAAACAGGGCCTAAGTTTCTAAAATGTATGGTACAATTGAAACAAATACAATATTGAACTAGAAGTTTAATTTGATTTTATTGTTTAGCATGAACGGTTGAACTATCACTGAATCAATAATAATGTAAAATTTAAAAGTGAAACGGACATTTGATAGATGTATCTTATACACTTATTGATAAATGTGATTAATTATAATTAATTTTGATGAATTATGTATTAATTAGTTGTTAATTTTGTTTGTTAGTTAAAGTTCAAGATAAATTTGGTGAATTGGAATAAAGAAGCAAAAAAGGGCAAAGATGAAGAAATTCAAAGTTCGGGATCAAATTGCAAATATTCAACAACTGATTTGAACTACAAAACGATAATTGAAGATTGTTGGGACTCAATTGGATGTAATTTGAGGTCAAATGAGTGAAATATAGTTAAGTATTTACACAAATTAATTTCTAGCAGAAAAAGTTATCCTCTAGATTTTTAGCTTCACATTGAAACTCATTTTTAGCATAGCATGAATCACTCGAATTGGAAAATTTTTATTTCTAAAAGAATTGTAGTAAATTGAGTTATATTTCCAACTCACTTTAAATCATCTCGATTGGATATCAAAGAAAAAATTATGACAAAATACTGACGATTGTGCAGAATGATCATGTCGCGAAGACAAATTTCCTTATTTGATTGAAACTCTTTTGAAATCCAATTTGAACGTATTTTTTGACCTAATTTTATCTTATATAACACAAGACATGAGTAGCCATTGGAGAAGCTCTTTCTCACCTCTTAAATCACTTCCGTATCACAAAATCAGCAAATTATCATAATTTGAAGAGGAGAATAAATCTAGCACGTGACAATAATCAAGAAATATCAAGAACTTGAAGAATCAAAGCTAGGGATGGATAATCAAGAACAAGAATTAAACGGTGTCATCTCTTTCTTGTATTTATAAATTTCGGGTGGTGCTTTTCCATTCTTCTTATTGTTTTATCAATAGAAACATGTTTAAATAGATCATGTTTTGTATTGGATGAAGATGAACCATATTATTTATTTATTCTAATTCAAGACTAGTAGTTTGGTATTTTTTGCATTTCTTGATTGATTTTCCATACTCATTGTATCATTTAATTGCTTGATCATCAATTAAAAAATTAGTTGTTTGTTGTAGTGTTTGGAGATTCACAATAAGTCGCGGCAAAATTAACATATATGCAATAAATGTTAGGAATAATATTTATCGCGTGTACAATCCTTTAGACAATTTAAAATTTAATGCATCCTAATTATTCGAATTTGGGGTAGGAATAGATTCAGATCGTGGCTAGAATAGACTTAATTTGTTTTAGAAAATAAAATTAAATACATTGAAATAGATAACAATGGGCAAATTCAAATTCCAATACAAAATTCAAATTCCAATACAAGTATCTCTAATTTGATACAAAACATTTTTTACTGCTTTCTTAAATTAATTTAGCATAAAATCAAATCAATAACTCTTTTGTATCACAAAGTTCAAATTTCATACAAAACAAGAATTCCTATATGTTATTTTTTCACACAAACGTCATTCAACCAAAAACCTAAAGATTCTTCAAAAATTCCTATATGTTATTTATTCTCTTTATCGAATATTGATCATTACTATCTAAAATAGGAATTGAATTCCCTATATTTCTGAAAATTAATTAGGATGATAAATGTGCCCCCATCATCCTCGATATTGACCATCTAGGTATAATTTCTATCTAATATTTGATACAAATTACTGCTCAAATTATGAACAAGATTATCACATGGTATTCGCAACCTAAAGTTTGCTAAATTATAGCTCAAATTATGAACATAATTTTGAATTCAATGACACAAATCAGAAAAACATTAGTTTTGCTCCAAAATCTTATAATTTTCTAACAAAATTTATCACATAATTAATTCTTTTTCATGTTTCTATCTATAAAATGATTGAGTTAAAATTGTAACGAATAAGAGAAGATCATTGGGTGATGTCGACTATTTGTATAGAAAGTTACATTCATCATGTTTGCATTTTGCAGAAAGTCCACATAAATATTTGCATCAACAGGATACATATTAATATTGTAGATAAAATCTATCCTCATATGATCCCCTCCAAATTGACAAAGAAGATCAATTCTACCAACTAAGAGATACATGATAAGAGTTAGTCTTCATCCATATCACAAATTAAATTTAATCTAAATAGGACTCTATCACGTGAGATATAATTTGATGCAATAAACGACGACGAAAATATCAGAAAAATCCGATATTAATTTGTTGTTATAATAGACAAGAAAATAATATGACACAATATGAAGTAATTGATCACAAATTTAAGAATAAAATAATTGATAGGGAAATAGAGATTTCACTAAAATATGAAGAAAAAATTAAAATGATATTGTGTTTTTATTTGTCTAACTTATTTTAAAATACGATGAAGAGCTAATTATATATAGGGGACATGCCAAACCCTAAAAGTAGAGTTATAGTTGAAAATGAATGCTCAAAATGCGTCAAAAGGCGAAAATAGGGTTGGGCCAGGTGAATATGGCACTCGAGCGCCAGGCTTGGACTGGATGAATATGGCCGAACCCTAATCTATTTTTCTATGATAAAATAATATTTTATTATAATTAAATTGTGATTTATTTATTTGTTGCATTCATATATTATTGAGCATGCGAATTAAAGTATCTATGGTTAATTGTGATAATTTAAGTTGGGTACTTATGTTGAGAAGTACAATGTGACACAACTTCTATTTTCATCATAAATAATTTGTTCACAATCAATGTATAAGGGCTGGCACTTTGTATTGGAAGGTTATAGTGCTAACTGATTTCCTATTCGGGTTTAAGATTTATCGTTTCGGAGAAATAGTTAAAAGTGACACTAGTATACACTTGGAGTGTATTGAACAAATCACGTGTCGAGTTTAATTTGATACTATGACCGTGTAGAGAACTAAATTCCAATTGATAGTCTTGTATTTCATCTAAATCACTTAACAAGGTATGTATATTTTTTTTCGTTATTTTAATGGTTATTTGATTCACTAATGGGCAAGATCAATTTGATTGATCAATATCTCGATAAATTAGAAACTTGAGAATGAGCGAATAAGAGAATATGGATTTTGTCGGGAACCGTCGCCCTAAAATGGGTAGAGTGACCACTTAAATATTTTCTGTCGCATGGTTAAAATCTGAGTTTAATTTTTTGGCGACGGCTAAAGTTCGACATTTGTGATTATTTTATAGAATGATTAAAGAAAATGATACTTAAGTTAGACACTTAAGCTAGCGAGAATAATTAAAAGGGCAAAAAATATACGGCGGGTCAAATAAAGGTATTATAGATCTATTGGCTTCTGTGATCTTATATATTCTGAGAGTTCAATCTTTTACTTTTAGTAGAAAAAGCAAAAACTAATAATTAGATTTGGTGGTCTAGGGTTGACGACATGATTTAATTATTGGTTCTTGGATAACATATGTCTGATCAGGTCCCTATGGCGGGTCTATAAAGTATTCGGACTTCATTATGATAATTATAATATTTTGGGGCTTAATTGTAATTACAATTTTGTACTTAGTTGTAATTGTTATAAAAGTGGTAAAATTAATTATAATTATAATTGAACTTATAGGACTACGCATGTAATTAAATGTAAACTAATTGGATGTGAATTTAATTAAAACTCCTGTTTTGATTTTAATTAAGACTTCTATTTGAAATTTGAATTATTATTGTACTTGGATGGAACATCTTTATCTCTATAAGTAGAGATTAGATTGATATATAAATCCTAGAACAATCATAATACATAATTTTCTAGTGTTTAAATTAGAGAGAGAGAGAGAGAGAGATATTTTTCTTATTCTCCAGTCGAACAATTAGTGTTCTTGATTTAATTAAAAGAAGGTGTCCGTCCATTGGTATAGTCTCGAGTTTGGAGAATACCATTAAAGATTTGGAGGTTTAGAGCATAAAGTTGTTGGAAAAAAAAAGTTAGAAGCTTGTGATCCAAAAGTTGGAAGTTCGTGATTTATAATTAATTCAGAAATCAATCGTCGAATTTAGGGAAAATTTTGAATAATTTATTCTTGATATAAGGTACACGTAAACTTCTAAATAATTAAAGAATTTTTTAAACTTTCAAGTAATTTTACTTTTGCATCACAACAACTCGTATCAGAGCAATCTAGATCGTTCACGTGTTTATTATTTCTGAAACTTGATTGCATGTTCTAGTCGAATGATGTCTACGAATATTTTATTATGTGATGATTGAATGATTGAGTTATTTTAAACTATGATCCAATTATTTGTGGATACTTCTTGATTGTAATTTGTTATATCGAGCTTGTAACAAGACATGTGGATTACGACTCCATAGTCTTGATTTAAGTTTTCTCTTCAATCATATTCAAAATTGTTAGCCTACGATATATAGGATTTATGTACTTTTCATTTTTGTAATTGTTGAATCTTGTAAATTGATTGATGATTGAAAACCTACAAGTGATTTAAGAAATTTGTAGAAAAAAATTATTTTTTACACAGTAGGCAGCAGCACGCTGTTGCGACAATCGAAAGGCAGCAAGCAAGCAGCAGGTTCCTGTTGCCATGCTACCGCGTAAATTCGGATTGTTGTGTTGTGTGGATTCGGGTTAACTTTTGGTTCAGGTTTGTTTTTACAAATCGGGTTGGATCTGGATAAGTCAAGTTCGAAATTAATTTTTACAGGTACAGTGGTGTGCATTACTACTGTTAGATCCTTCAAGATTTTTTGACTGGAGATTTATATTAAGTATTGGGCTTGGTCCAATTAATTTTTAATTTAATTCTTGATTTGGGTTTTAGGCCATAAATAAATGTTAATTTATCGCTTTATGAATGCTTTAAATTATTGTTTAAGGTACTATCATTCTTGATATTATGACGTATAGATTTATTTATGGCATCGCTCGTGATACTATGAATATGATGCATATCATTGAACATCGATATTTCTTTGATTAATTTAATTTAGATTAAATTTTTTAGACAGAAAAATCGCAATAATTAAATTATATATGAATTTGATCAATGTGACAGTTGATAAATATTTAAAATTTCATTGATTAATTTAATTTAGATTAAATTTTTTTTGAAAGGAAAATTTATAATAATTAAACTGTATATTAATTTGATTAATATACAGTTTGCCTTTGGCGATAATGCAACGAACTTCCCATAGGAGAGTCACGTAGTTCAAGTTGTTTGATGGATTCCTTCAAGTATCTAGAGATCTAGACAAGGGCTATGTACTTAAATCGAGATCATCTACGAACCCCCTATAGAGATTCTCGTTTATGATTTTGATGACCAAATAAAACAATACTAGACTTATAAGAATATTTGCTGTCAGATATGATTTGTCTAATGGTAGGGTCCCAACATGATCAGTGAACACAGGGACATTTCCTATAGAGGGGCATGTTGGATCACAACGATCAACTTGTTGCATTAGTGTAGTTAGATGGATCTTTATTTGCATTCTTGTATTATATGCTAAATTGTTTTTCACTGCTGATTTTTAATATGCAATGAATGTTTTTTTTTGGGCAAAATATCACTTGGCTCGTACCTTATAGAATATCTGCATGAAATTCTGAAAGCTTTTGAAGTTTTCGTAATTTGACTATGATTGTATACTTCAAACATAGCTAAGAGTTTGGGTGCAATCATCTATCAAGAAGACTCAGTTTGACATGGTATTGAAATGATGATAGTTGTGCATCATTTGGTGGCTCCTCTTGTTCCAAGCCGAAAGGCAAATTTGGAAAGAAGAGAAAAAAACCTAACAAGAAACATGAGAGCAACAAAAGACGCAAAGTAGATGGAAAGCCTTGAGGTAAGTGTTCCAATTGCGTTGAAAAGGACACTGGAGAAAGATTGCTCAGTGCTAGAAAGAAAAGTACGGGTAAAGTGCGTTACTGAGTGTTGTTTAGTGGTTGATACTATAAGTTCGTGAGTTGTAGATTTTGGAACTACTAATCTTATCTAAATGTTGATGCGGGTGCTTCAGGAAAGCAAAAAACTCTGTAAAGACTAGTTTAAAATCGTTGTTGGTATAAGAGCAATAGTTTTTGTAAAAGTATGGGAGTATTTTGCTTTTATTTCGGTTGAGGTAGTCTTTTGATTCTTAAAGACTATTATTATGTCTTGCGAATGCAGCAGAAATTTGATTTATGTTTTGATTAAATAGAACAAGGTTATTTGAAAAAATCAGTATCTGATACGTTTAGCATTTTAATGACTAAAGTTTCTGTTTACATTAGGTATTTGATTAATGGTCTTTATAATTTAAATTACTCCACATATGAAATAAAAGTTACCTCTATAAACATGTTGAGTCGTACCATGCTAGTGATACATATCTATGGCGCCTTGGACAAATTAACCTTAACAAAATACAAAGACTGACTAGAGATGGTCCTCTCAACTCTATTAAGATCGGACCATTGTTATTTTGTGACTTTTGTTTCAAAGGCAATATGACCAAGATTTCAGTTTTTGACAAAAGAGATATAGCCAAAGATGTACTGAAACTAGTTCATTCTCATACACGTGGTCCTGTGAATATACTTTAGAGAGGAAACTATGAGTATTTCTTTATAAATGATTACTTTATATTCAAATACATGTATCTAATGGCTTGAAAGTCAAATACGTTTGAGAAATCAAAAGAGCATTAGACTGAGGTCAAAAAACATTTGGGTAAGAGTATTAAGACACTTAGTTATGATCGAGGCGGTGAATACCTCTCAAGAGAATTCAACGACAACTTGATAGAAAAAAATATTATTTCTTAATTGAATACACCTGGTACACCTCAACAGAATGACATTTCAGAAAGAAGAAACATGACATTTTAAGATGTGGTTAGGTCAATGAAGAGTTTCACAACTCTACCTATCTCATTTTGGGATATACACTGGAAACAAATTAGATATATTTAACTTAGTTACTTTTAAGTCTGTTCTCAAGATTCTCTTGAAATTTTGGAATGGATTCAAGTCATGTTTGCATCACATCCAAAATTTGGGGGTCCAACTCATGTGCTGAAAGGAAATACAGAAAAGTTGGAGTCTAGGTCGGAGATGTGCTTGTTTTTGGGATACCCTAAAGATAGGATAATTTTTAATAGCCTCTAGATATGAAGGTCTTTGTTAGGATAAATACAACTTTCCTAGATGATAAGTATAGTAATGCGTTAGTCCAATAATAAAATAGTGTTGGAAAAAATGAGTGGGAGCAATTCTACCTCATCAATTCTTAAAACACAACTAGACATCCCATAGTGTCAAATATACATGGACAACGTGACCTGAGTGGGAGAGATGAGTCGTAATATGATCTAATAGATCAATAGAACGTTGAAGGTAATGATAAATTAATAGTGTCGCCTAATGGTAATGCCAATATTGATGAAAATATTACGTTCCAAATGACGCCACAATCTAAGATCAATTGCCCATTAGACAAAGTCAGATGATTATCAGTTCACCTTCAAGGTACTTGTTGAGTGGATAGTCTAATCTAGTGATCTCCATGGTACAAGTTGATGATCTGACTTCATATAAGGAAGATATGGATGATGTAGATGTAGGTATCTATTTATGGATCAAAGCAAAAATCGAGATCTTGGAATAAGAGATTCAAGAATATGATTAAGTTATATGATTTTGATCAAAGCTTTGACGAATCTTGTGAGATTCGACAAAGTGATTATGACATATAGTTTTGTTCAGAACTTTGATGAACCATGTGTCTATGAGAAGATACAAGATAAAATTGTGTTTTTCCTAGTGCAAATGTAGATGATATTCTACTCATTAGAAATGATGTGGGTGTGTTATCGTCTACGAAAGCGTGGTTGGCCCAACAATTTCAAATGAAGGACTTAGTGAAGAGCTATGTTCTAGATTTCAAATCTTAAGAGATCGAAAGAACAAGATGATAGCTTTGTCCTAAGTCTCATATGTTGACAAGATATTTGTTAGATTTGCCATGCAAGATTCTACCCTTCAGGCATCGAATCCAACTTTTTAAGGATCGGTCCTATAAAACTCCCAAAGAGATTGAGTATATGAGTAGGATACCTTATGTGTTGGCAGTAGGTAGTCTCATCTATGCTATGCTATGCAATAAACCTGACATTTGTCATACTCTTGGTGTGATGAGTCAAAATCTTTCAACCCTAGGGTCAAAATAGGTCATGCACTGATTGCAGCATGTTACGCACTAAATCGTGTCACATCTAAGTCTGTTGACAAAATTTCATACAAGTTATGGAAAGGTTAAAGAACCAACTTGTCTCATATTAAAGTTTGGGACTGAGATGCTTAATGCAAAGTGCACTAAAATTTCATACGAGTTATGGAAAGGTAGAAGACCCAACTTGTCTCATATTAAAAAGTTTGGGACCGTGTCACTTATGTGAAGCTCACTTAATCGGATAAGTTTGAGGATAAATTCAATAAGTACATGTTTGTGGAATATTCAAAAGAGACAATTAGATATCAATTCTATAATCCAATTGAGAAGAAAGTGTTCGTATCAGACATACCATATTTCTAGAGAAATAGTTCATTTTAAGAGAAGACGGTGAGAGCATAATAGATCTTGAAGGAGTGTAGAAGGTACGAATTCATGAATACTAATCAACGATGATGAACCTGCTAAACTACATAGAAACAAAATCAGGTGTTGACTCAAAGAGATTGCAGGAAACTATGGAATCCGAGATGAACTCGATGTATATGAACAAGGTTTAGATCTTGGTTGACCAGCTTGATGGAATATAGCACATAGGTTGTATATGAGTTTATCAGAAAATGTCGACATGGATGAAAACATCAATACATACAAAGCAAGATTAGTAGCAAAATGTTATAAACAAAGACAAGAAGTTGATTTTTGATGAAACATTTTCACCTATAGCCATACTAAAATCCATTGGAATTTTATTTGTAATAGCTGCATACCATGATTAAAAGTTGTGACAAATGGATATCAAAATTTCATTCTTTAAAAGAAACTTGCAAGAGGTAGTGTATATGACACAATTCGAAAGTTTTGAATCCAAATATCCTTACAAGTTATGCAAGTTTGATCAATCCATATATGGAATGAAGCAAGCCCCTTGGAGCTAAAATATTCGATTTGATGAGGAAGTCAAAAGATTTGATTTTATTAAAAAAGAAAACGAACCGTGTGTTTATAAGAAGACAGTGGAAGCATTGTTGTATTCATGTACTACATGTAGATGGCATATTATTAATAGGAAACGATATCACTATATTTTAATCATTGAAATTATAGTTATCAATTAGTTTTTTTTTTCATGGAAAATATAGGAAAAGTAACCTGATCTATAGAAATAGATCTAAAAGATTGATCGACATATCCCAATCTGCATATATAAAATTTCAAGAAATTTTTATATGGAGAAAATGAATTGAGAGTTCAAGGATACATTGATGCTAACTTCCATGAGACTAGAAGATAGCAAGTCTAAATCTGAATATATGCTTACTCTTAATAATTGAAGGAAATGTTTCAAATATGAAACAATCGTTGATTCAATAGCAGAAGCCTAATACACTACTGTTTTAGAAATAACAAAGAGTTGCGGTTTGGATCAAGAAGTTTATTAATGAATTTGGAGTAATTCTTAACATTGTTGATCACATACATATGTATTATGATAATAATGGAGCTATTACGCAAACGAATAAACTAAAATCTCATCAATGTTCGAAACGTGTATTAAGGCGGTATTATTTCATTAGAAGATCATATAAAGAAATTATGTTTAAAAAAAAAACGAATTTTCACAATTGATAATATTGCAGATCTACTGACAAATAGTTATCAGAACAGAAACACGATCATCATATACACTCTTATAGTATTAGATAAATAAATTATTGGATCTAGTGTAGGTGAGAGTTTGTAAGGGTTATGCTATAGGTCCAATCGATTTATGTTGTAAACACTTTTAATATGATTAGTACATTTTATTTATGAAAAATCCATTATTTAATTGAACTAGTATTCTATTAATTTAAATAATAGAGTCCATATATTCAATTATTAGTAATTTGTTAATCACAAGAAGTTGTAATTGTGATATACAAATTATATATGACCGATTCTTAAATTATCTGTAGTTACAAGTAATAATGAGATACAGATATCGTTATTGTGAATAAATCATCATGTATGGCATTTCTTACTTGTGAAGTAAGTAGTTGATCTCACAAGTTAAAATATGATGACATTTAAATAAATACGTGGATTTTTTGTTAAGAGAACAAAATATTGGAGACCAACTGGAGATATTCCACATGGATAACTATCTAAGCGTTGGTGGTTAATCTCTAACGTTGGATAGTGGAATTAGTCATTTGACTTGAGATCATCATAGTGCCTTATATAAGAACAATCATACTTTGGTAATATTGGATGTTACTCCAAGAATTGCTAATATGATATCATTCGAGTATGTCAAAATCATATAAAGGTTGTGAACGATGAATAAATGATTATTCACTCTTAGACAGTAAGAGATTATGATCTATAATTCACTCAATTAAGTGAACGATGAAATCCTTGGCCAATGGATACTTATAAGTCGAAAAGAGATTTCGACTTATATTGACTTAAGAGTGAGATGAAAGATATGATCGATACACTTCCAAGTCTCGTAACTAATAATTGATGAATAGATTATAATTTCACAATAAAAGAACAAGTTTAATTTTATTATATCACGTTACATTTCTCGTCACATATTCTGACATATTGTTGATGTCAACCTGGGTTAACAAATGTGTATTGATTAATCTAGTTGAATTAATAATGTTTAATTTATCGTATTTTGATTAAATCAAAATAATAATTCATGTCATTATGTATCATAATCAAGAACTTAATGGGTCACACACAAAAGAAAAACTAGAAAAATGATATTTATTAATTAATTAATTGACAAATGTTAGACAATGAATAATTGAATTGCGTATTAATGGGCCAAATTAATTAATTAATTAATTACATTAAATAATTAATGGACCAAATTTAATTAATTAGATTAATTAAATATTGGACCAGATTAAGTTTAAATGTCGGACCAGCCCACTTGAACTTCTATTAATAAGATTAATAGGGTAAAAAATAAAAACAACACACATTCATGATTTTGTTAGCACAAGAAAATAGAAAATCTAATTCTCTTATTCTTGTTCTCTATGTAAATTTTCATTTGAGACTATACAATTGAACAACTGTTGTGTAAGGAAATCGTGATTGTTCATATTCTAAAATTAGTAAAGGAGTTTGCAGAATCAACTTAAAGTATAATTCTTATCACATTTTATTTCTAAACACAAAGCATATCATTGATAAAAATAGAAATACCGTTGAAATTCTGATGTGCATGTTAAGTAAATTCACAACAATGTTACCACTTTCAAAGCCTAGTACCTTAAAAGTATCCATTTGATTCACGGACAATGACTGCACATAGTGCATCTTTGGCAGCAATGGCATTGTGCACTTGTGAAGTACATTGAACATATTTGTAAAAGAAAACCGAACTGCCAAATGAAGCTATCCCATTTTATTCACACCAGAACGATGTAAAACCTGCAGTGGGTAAACATGAGTACATATCCAATCGAATTCAAGAGTCGATAACCTTATCTGAACCTTGCCAAATACGAGCATCCCGACTCCTAGTGTTCTTCTCAACTCGAGAGTTGTCAAAAACCCCAATGGAGATGACTGTAGGATCAAAGACTTCCCAAGTGTACTGCTCATTCCACTTGGGGCTAAATTGTCTACTTCTGTATGAGTTCTAACCCATTTTTGCCTGTACTTCGTAACACAAATAGGCATCGGTCGAGCCTCCTTTGCCTTCTTTGATCTTTATGGGCTTGAGATTGGTAGAACCCAAAATACCAACTTCAACAACACCACTGTGGGTGCTTCCATGACTGCTTGGCTGCAGATCGAACGTCACAGCTAAACTTTGTGGAATAGTCAAGCACGAGATCCTACTTCAAGCGAGGCACGAAGGTGAACCCGCGAAGCAAATCTCACAACCACCTTCGACTCGTCGAGGTTGCTGAAGTGAGTGTAAAGATTAACCACCTAGAGATCACAGGCTAGTCATCCAATTGCCTTTCAATATTCATGACTGGAAAAGCCACCCTTCCAAGTATCATCTCCGTTTGGTGCCAGATGATCCTCAACTGTAGTCACATGTAGTCCTCAAATGGCTCGGTAACCACCAATATCAACTCCTCTTTCCAATTAAATCTTTTGATTCTTGTTAAAATCATGGATTTAATCCCCTTTTTGAATCATTATTAGAGGCTGAAGTTAATAGATTGAGATCTTCACCTCCAAAGTTCTTTTTATCTTCTTTTTTTTAATAAATAATTTATTTTTGGTTAAATTTTGTGGATATACAGTGTTTATATAAATTAATTTAACGAGAGTGATGGAATGTAATTTGGATGAATATAGTACTTTTCAGAAAAATTTAAATATTATTGGCAATAGATGTATAAAAACTATAGACGAAATAGAGACTCCAAAAGTTTCCAACAATTTTATTATTGGTTAACATAGGAGTTGTCACGGGGAATTCAGGAAAAAAAGGAAAAAGAAAAGGTCCAAGGCTATTTTCATTGGTTTTTCCTACATGTGCATCAGTTAGGTAGCAATTAGTCTCCCGCTTCATTGTACATTGCATTTCCAACTCTATTGGACAATGAATTAAGAGACACATTGTCACATAATAGGTGACGTATTTCTACTAATGGTAGATAGCATTAATCTTCACAGTTGCTTCAGATATTGCTTGAGCATGCGGAAATGGAAGAGAAAGGATATGCCAATGGGTGGAGATGGAGATACATATTTATTATGAGGGGGATGTAAATCATGGTGTACAAAGAGTTTAACCCTAGATACATAAATAGTGAGATTGGTAAGGGTTTTTTTTTTCCCTCAAATAAATTAATCGAAAATAAAATAATTAAAAATTGCTGAGTCACTGACAACTCTAATCTAGACCTCTCCCTTGTTTCTATTTTTCTCGCTGCCACATCAGCTTCACGTGTTGCATTGAAGAGGCGAGGAAAAATCTTAGACATTGACTATTTCGCTGATGTGGCAAAAAAATTATGCAAGCAACAGTTGCATTGCTAATAGTTAATATAGCTATGCACAATAATTTTAAATTCAGAAGTTAAAAACCTAATCAGAAAAGAACTGAACAACTCAGAGCTTAATCTAATTTATTTTGTCAATAAACTAAAATAGAACAGTTGTCATGTTAACAGTTATTACAGCTATGCACAATTTGTTGGATATTTTCAACACATATGGGGTCACACGTTGTATATCAAAATGTATGGTACTATTATTTAAAGAATATTAGTCAATTAAAGTGATCCGTTAAAGATTTATTATGACTAATAGGTATTAGATTTCATGAAATTATAGTGTATAAATCGGAGTGTTGTTTTAAATTGATGAGAGACCAATTTAAAGCAACTGAAATATAGTGACTATTCAGTTACTATTACTATTATTTTATATATTGGTTATGGTCCCCAATTGTAGATGTTCTTGAATTTCTCTACATCTCCATTAATAGAGATTAAATCAAAAGATGAAGGCCACCAATTAATTGGAGATCTCCTAATCCGTTCAGGCAAACAA
>CAIGRB010110043.1:5558-18019 GCA_903798255.1 Fraxinus quadrangulata
AAAAAAAAAATTGCACAAAATTTAAAATAAAAATTTACAATTATCATTTCTAGAAATTTTACTTGGCGACCTCATAACATCACTCGGTCAATCTTCCACGTCCACATGACCCGTTTTAATTTGAAAAGTTATTGTAAGAGTGAGTATTTTGAAAAATTTAGTAAAAATATATGCATATTCTTATTTACATGATATAAATAAAAAAATGATATAATATACTGACATTCTTAGATTTAGAGTAAACTGATCGCGATATCCAATAGTTCAAAGAATTTCTTAAGACTTTCTATATCTCGTAGGATTTACATATTTGACCTAATAGTCCATTCTGAAAGATTTAACATAAAAATCGACGTAAAAATCTTAAAGTATTTCATGCCAAAATTTATATCACTTTGCATTGTGCATTCTTACCCCCAATTGACACAAAATAAATATGAAAATATGACTTTTAGAATAATAATAAAATAAGTTATTTCTAATGGACTATATAATCTGTCAAATTACACGTAAGCCCAAGTCAACCAAAACAGCATTTCAGCTTTGACATATAAATTCTGAAAGCATTGGAGGTAAATGAAAATTTTTATGAGATTAATTAAATGAAATATTATCAAAATTAATGAATTAATCATTTGTAATATATTAATAACATCTTTTCAAATTCCGATGCAACCGCATTGAATTGAACTGAAATGATTGTTGTGTTTTATTATTTATATTTTTTTATTAATAAAATATAGGATTTAAAATACTTTCTTTCTATCAAAATAACTCGGATATAACTAGTCTAAAAATATTTATTCTTGAGCCTAATTTATGCTATTTATCATGAGCTACAAAATGAGTATAGTATTGATATATTTTATCAACTTCTAAAATATTTAAATATTCGACTCAAATAACTTACGATAAATTCTAAATAGTACACATAAACAAACAAATCGTTTATGCAAATAAGTAGATCGAGTTTATTATTTCAGCTTTTGAACTTTTGTGTGACGATAAGGCTAAGAATGGATTATTTCATTTGCTAAATGACAAACATTAAATTTAGACCCATGTGAAAATAGTAAATAAAAATTTGGGTTGTTATGGAAATAATGTACTCTCCCTATACACAACTTGATAATCTTCATTTGCCTATCCCTACCAAGAGTAATGATATATGTACGCCATAATTTACAGATTGCCATACAGATTGATGATATAGATTATATTAATTGACCAATTTTTTCTGTGTTTTTTCTTTCTCTTTCTTCGATGTCATCAATCTGTAAGTCAATATGTAAAAAATAACGTACAAATAACATTACTCCCCTACCTCTACTTTAGCTATGTGATTATCCACTGATTCCATGTCTCAACCAAACAATCTTAGATAGGATATTCCAAACCATAGTCTTGTTCTGACTTCAAATTCGTTTACTCCACAATGCATAGATTACATGTTTTGAGTAGTGTTCTTACAATTCTGAAACTGAGCCAGCTTCATCTAGTCGGCAGCATCTTATTGTGTGTAACAAGTGGGTTTATAAAATTAAGTAAAACCCTATTCAAGTACAGAAATTAACACCAATTTTATTATGAGCTCTCAATGAAAAATTACAGATCCAATTTGTATTAATAGATGAAGGAAAGAGACTAACAAACTAAAACAAACTTATTACAGTGGGGCGCCTGAACAATAGAAGATAATCAATTAAGTCCTTTAGGAAATAACTTGTATATCCCTCCTCAAGTTGGAGATTGATGGAAGTCCATCAGACCCAACTTGGAAAGTAAGAACTTGAACTGAGGAGATGGAAGAGACTTTGTAAACACGTCTGCCGCCTGATCTTTGGAAGAAATGTGTTGTGGATGAATGATACCAGCTTTGAATTGATTACGAACCACGTGACAATCTATATTTCAAGATGCTTTGTACGTCATGAAAGACCGAATTGGCACTAATATGGAGAGCTGCTTAGTTGTCACACCATAGATGAATTGGAAGACTCGGGGTTATGTAGAAATCTTGAAGAAGATAGGTAATCCACTGAATTTCGCAAAACAATTGCAGCCATACTTCGTTATTCAGCCTCTGCAGAACTACGCGAAACTGTCTGTTGCTTTTTTGACTTCCAGGATATAAGGGCTTCTCCCAGAAAAATGCAATAGCCAGCCAATGACTTCCTAGAATATGGACATGATGCCCAGTCCGCATCGCAATAAGCTGCAAGTTTAAAACTGTTAGAAGAAGGGGAAAAAATCCTCTTGACATAGTGCATTTGATGTACTTCAATAAATGTAGCACAGATTCCTAGTGTGAAACAGTTGGTGAATTAACAAACTGACTTAATTGCTGAACTGCATAAGACAAGTCTGGTCTGGTAAGACTAAGATAAAGTAATCGTCCCACAACCCTCCTATACTGATCAGGTTGGTGATACAAGACACCATCTGCAGTAAATTTATGACCTTTAGGTAGTGGGATATCCATAGGTTTTGAACCCATCAAACCAGCATCAGTGACGATGTCCATAGTATAATTTCATTGATTGAGATATAAACCTTCTGAGCAGCGTGCTATTTGTATCCCCAAAAAATACTTAACAAGTCCTAGATCCTTTATGGTGAAAGTAGTGTCCAGAAAATGCTTGACTCGTTGTATTTCTTTGTCATTCATTCCAGTAATGAGTACATCATCCACATATATGAGAAGGGCAGTCACATTATGATTTGAATGAAGAATAAAGAGACAATTATCATGTGCAGATTGTGTGAAGCCATATAGTTGCAAGTACTTGCAAAATTCTGAGTTCCACTGCCAACTAGCCTGCTTTAAACCGTAAAGAGACCTCTTCAGTTTACAAACCTTACCTTCTTTAAATTTTTTGTAACCTTCTGAAGGCCATAGGTAGATTTCTTCTTCTATAAAACCATGCAAGAAGGTGTTATTGATATCCAGCTGATGTATGGGCCAGTCCTGGGCAGATGAGATAGCGAAAAAATCCTGATTGTTACTGCTTTTGCTACAAGGGAGAAGCTATCAACATAATCAATACCAGCCACCTGATTATACACTTTTGCCACTAGTTTAGTTTTGTATCTGTCTAGGCTTCCATCTGGTTTCAGTTTTGCCTTATAAACCCATTTTGATCCAATGGGATCTTTTCCTGGAGGCAGGGAAACAATTTCCCAAGTCTAATTTCGCTCCAAAGCTGCAAGTTCATTCTCCAAAGCTTGAATCCATTCTGTCCTTATGCTGGTCTCTTTACAGGATTTTGGTTATTGGATTGTAGATATGTTGCTAGAAAGTGAATATAGTTTGGTTCAAAATGTGGAGACTTATGAAAATGATAAGTGTTTGGTGTATGGGAAGAAGACTTTGATGCACTGGATAAAATATTAGAAGTGGCAATAGGGGATGTGCATGGCAGGTTGCTCACAAAATCTCTCCATGTAGGTGCAGATTTAGGTCTGGTGCTTTTCCTGGTTTGAAGAGAGTTCTGAGTATGAATAATATGGTTTGAAGAAGAATTCACGGAGTCATCTAATTGACTGACCTTTTCCTAACTGAAATGATAAATAGCAGTAGGTTGATTGATATCAGGAGAATTGTCATAAGCAGGATGGACATCATTTTGGTTTTCAATATTGGAATTTTGATTCTCAAGGTGGAAGTTTACTGATGTATCATCCTCAAAAACCATTTCAGGCACATGTATCAGTATAGAAGATTGTGAGTTATAAATATCTTTGTATGGAAAAACATGCTCATGGAAAATAACATCCTTAGGCACAAACACTTGTTTATTGATTAAATCATATAGCTTAAACCCCTTTTGTCCTATGTTATAACCTAGTAAAATGCATTTAAAACTCCTTAGTGCAAATTTTTCTATGAATGGTTTTGTGTTAGTAGCATAACAAAAACATCCAAAAACTTTCAAATTTTGATATGTGGGCATCGTTTTGTGCAAAATCTCATAAGGAGTTTTCCAATTTATTATGACAGTGGGCAATTGATTTATAATGTGTGTTGCCATTAAAATAGATTCTCCCCAAAAAAAATTTGGCAAATTGGATTGAAACATAAGTACTCTTGCTATTTGCAAGAGATGTTTATGTTTTTTCTCAACCACTCCATTTTGTTGAGGTGTATATGGACAACTTTTTTGATGATGAATTCCATTTTCGGTTAAGTACCTTTGCAACTCAAAAATTTGTAAACTCTGTCCTATTATCTGTTCTCAAGTATTTTATGTTCTTTTTAAACTGTGTTTTAACCATTTTATGCAAATGTTTCAAAGTTTTGAGAACCTGTTTTTTATGCTTGATTAAGAAGGTCCAAGTGCATCTACTAAAGTTATCTACCACTGTTAAAAAATAATGTGCTCCACAAATGATGTGTATTTATATGGCCCCCATAAATCCACGTGCAATATTTCAAAGATGTCGATTGTTTTTATATCACAACTGGTGAAAGACAATCTATGTTGTTTAGAGAAGGAACAAACATCACACGGTGAAAGAATTTCTTTATTGAAAGAATTCATCATTTTCAAATGTTGCATTACATTTCCAGAAGCATGTCCTAACCTTCTATACCAAAGAGTGACTTATTCATCTTTTGTTTTACTGCTATCAACAGGAAAGGAATTATTTGAAGAAGAAACATTACAGACAACAGAGATGTAGGAATTTATAGTAGAAGCATAGAAAGAAGTCTTGTCAAGTGTGTATAAGTTCTTGATCAACCTTCCTACGGCTAATATCTTCTCAGTCAAAAGGTCCTGCAAAAGGCAATGATCTTCCATGAAAATGAATTTCAGCTTTAAAGCTTTGGTTAACTTAATAACTGACAAGAGATTGAATTTAAAGGTAGGAATGTGAAGGGTATCTATGAGGATAAGGTTGTCATTTAGATGAACATTTCCAAAGTGCTTAACAAAATTCATAGTACCATTAGGTAGAAAAACAGGAATATTTTTGTCAGCATTGGCAGCACTTAGAGCAGAATTAAATTCGAGTTTAAGAGTTGAGCCTACAAAATCATCTACATGAGCAAAGTTAACAGTGTTTCTAGAATTAGCTCCCTTTCCATTCATCATCTTTTTCAGTTCCTGTTGAATGATTCCTGAAAGGTTCAAGTTTCTGTACAGATCTTCAATTCCTCTAAAATTTATTTCATTTCCCATCTCCAGTGGTAAGTCTGCCATACGTGCAGTGGATTTTCCTTCACCTTTTTTTTTGTTCGCTCAATTGTTTAAACCAGTCCGGATATCCAATCATCTTAAAACAAAATTCTCTGCTATGTCCTGTGGTGTTACAATGTGTGCAGAACTGGTTTCTTTTTTCTTCTTTACTCGTATCAAATTTTCTACCATATCCTCTGCCTCCTCCAAGTCTTCTATACCTATGAGTTTTAACATTCATAGCACTTACTTTAGTATGTTCCCCATAAGATATCTGAACCTCTCTATGTTTTCCACCATTTGGATCATGGAATATGCCTTATGGACTGGAGGTAAAAGGTCCATAACCAAGATCTGGCTTTGTGTGTGTTCATAATCATCATTCAATCCCATGAGAAACTGCATAAGTCTATTGAATGAAGTCATCTCTGATACTGATTTTGCTGATCCACAGGTGCACTCAGGTATATGCATTAAGAAGGTTAGTTCATCCCATAGTCTCTTCAATCTCGTGTAGTATTCTGAAATAGACATGTTATCTTGTGAGATAGAACTGATTTCTCATTGGATTTAGTACAGCATAGGACCATTACAAGTTCCAAATCTTTCCTCAATCTCCATCCATAATTCTCTAGTAGTGCTGGTGTATAGAAAAGCTTCAACAATTTCCTTTGACATAGAATTTAGTAACCACGAAGTAATCATGTAGTTAACTCTCAACCATTTATCATAATTTGGTGATTTTTTATCAGGTATTTCCACATTACCATCAATAAGTCCTAATTTCATCATAGCTCCGAGAGCAATTTTTACCGATCTACTCCATGATAAAAAATTCTTACCAGTTAGAAGAGCTATAACTAATGTCATTCCTGGATGATCTGAGCTATGAAGAAACCGTCGATCTGAGATATTTACCTCACTCTGCTTTCCATTTCCCTGATTCTTCTGTTCGTCCCTCATATCTGTAGGAAGGAGATCGATGTTTTGATTTTCGGCCATGTCAACTCAGTTTTGAACTAATCCTCATCCTTCTTTAATAGATTCATCGCTTGCGGTTCTGGAATTCCAGAATCTATCGCTCTAATACCACGTTCAAGTACAGAAATTAACACCAATTTTATTATGAGCTCTCAATGGAAAATTACAGATCCAGTTTGTATTAATAGAGAAAGGAAAGAGACTAATGAACTAAAACAAACTTATTACAGTGGGGTGCCTGAATAGTGGAAGATGATCAATTAAGTCCTTTAGAAAATAACTTGTACAAACGCTTATGGTAGTATTGACATATTCAAAGAAAGATTAGTTGCTAAGGGATTTTATAGAAAAATGTCATTGATTTTCATGAAACTTTTTTAAAGTTTGTAGTTCGACCTAAAATCACTTAATAGATGAATCACGCGAAATTAAAAATTATCAATTAAAAGCAACAAGTCACTTTTAAGTTATTCTAGATGTTTAGTTAATCAAGTCAATTTTATCGTATGTTGAATTGCCACAATAATAAATAAAGTAGTAAATAACACAAGATTTGATGATGGAGAAAACACTAATAGGGTAAAAACCCCTGGACCAAAATAGTAACTTTCTCTATAGATAACAAGAACTTACAGTATAATCCAGCCTAAAAAATTTACTAGATTCGCTGATCTATTTCCTACAATCTCCAAGACCCACTAGAACATGCTTCACTCACACCTACTCCCAATTTTCTGAAATTGTCTATCTCATGTGGATCATCAAGAACACCTTATTCTTGTACTCTTTCTATGCTTGCGGTCCAACCTCCCTCAATATTCTGCAACCTTTGAAAGCTATTAAAAAAATAAACCTAATAATATCTAGGAAGTGAGTGTTTTAGATATTTGACTTTGATATTTTTCCCAACATGTGATTGATTGATCTTAAGAATCAAAAGTTTAATCTCAATATTTGGATATGTTTTTGGATCTTAGAATGATATTATGAAGATGTAATATAATGATCAACCACACACAGAAACGTACTGAGCATTGAATATTTATAATAAGACATATTTATGTAGTATATGATAGATAGAACTCTTGAAAAATGTAAATTATGATTTCTCGAAAAATATCGTTGCTTGAGCGCCACGCTAGCGACATGCGAGCAAGAGGTGTGTCGCTCAAGCGATATGCGAGCAACAATAATTCTGTTTTTTCGTTCGAGGCAACAAGCTAGCGAAAATTCGATAACTCGTTCTCCTTATTTCATACTCGAACCCAAAGACTCTTAGTTCATCTATACAACCCTCCAAAAGACTTCTTGACTTTTACAAATGTTTTATAAAAATTCTATGCTTTTATAATAATCATTTTGTCTGAACAATTGTCAATACAACATAAATTCGAACAATATCCATTTTGACATTTTGTGACAAAACTATACAATACAAGTCAAGGATGTAAAAACAAACTAATCTACCCAAACTCAAACTGAATGTCTATCTTTTGCATCCTAGAAACTTGTTCTTGAAATCAACAACTCAAATACCAAGTGTAGAATCACGTGATACAATAAATGTAATAGTTGAAACAGAATATCATAAATATGTTAGGTAGATTGAGAAATAATACTAATATTAATCAAAACACTAATTGAAACATTAATATCACAAAATATCAAAACTTAAAAAAGTTAAGCATGAAATACAATCATCATTCCCTTGCTACAAACTCTCCAAAATTAAAATTAAAATGCAAAATGCCAGATTAAAAAGCAAAACGTCACTCTCCCCTCTTTTTGTTACGAATGACGAAGGAAATTATATAAACAATATATAATAACTCGAAGATGCAGTTCATAGCATGTACAATTATAATCGATGATTAGTAAACTTTCCTACATACTCAGTTCAAGTCTAAATTGTATAAATAACTCATGTGCTGATGAGAACCATGTAGCAATAGTAGTTATGCAACCCAGCAACGATATTGAAATCGATCCAAGAAAGTCCAAATCCAGGTTGTAGACGTTAGAATCCTGACCCGAGTCTCTCGAACCACGAACCTAAGGTATATTAAACCTTAGACCCATTGATGTGCGAAAACAAGAACCATGATTTGCGAACGTCACAAAGGTTGCTTAATCCTTTGATAAGTTTTAGGGTTGAACGTCACAAATATAATAATATATTTGATAAGTTCGAGTGTTCATGAAGAACAATAAGAGAGAAAATCTCAATATTTCATTATGTCAAAAATGTTGATGTTACAATGATAGAAAATCCTATTTATATGGAAACCCTAAAATCTAGTTTAAAATGGAAATAATTCGTAAAATATCACAAAATAACAAAATAACTAGAGTTTTATCATAACTAGGAAACTTGCCAAAAACAAAAATTCTCGCCCCAAAATTTGGTCTATGTGACCGCATAAGGGAATTGCATACGGTCGCATAAACCATATGAAAGTTCCCTTCTTGCTTTCGGTATATGCCAATGCGGTCGCATGGCAATTTATGCTATGCGACCGCATAGCATTATTCTTTTGTCACGTTTCCTCTTTTGCTCATTTCAATGTCTTCCAATTCTTTTCGACCTTCGACCCCTTTACAAACTTGTTCCTTGACATCTCCTCTCCAATATTATAGACTCCATTGCTCGAACATGTAGATGACCGACTTTGTCTACTCTTTGAAGTCTCGAACTTGGCTCTAGTCTCTCTCCAACTTGGTTCGAATTCTTGATAAATAGTGGCATAGCTTGGATCATATTATCCCTTCTCTCTTCGAAAGGATTCGTCCTCGAATCCATGCATTGTGATCGCGTTAGGGGATAAACAACCTACTACAAGTTTAATCACTATACCACCAAGATCAAATGGAAAACTATTTTCTTCCTTGTAGAGGATCACTGTATGGCATCCATAAGCTTTGTAGACATGAATGAACTCAATCAGCTATAGTTGTTGTGGTATGAACTCCTAATATCCATCACACAGAACAAAGTGTGATTGTCCCAATGGCTTCCTTTTGAAACTTTGTAATGCTCCAAAAGTAATTTCCATCGGTGAGTAACTGTGCTTCCTCCATCTCTCACTCCGCCTAGGTGTTTGTAACAATGGCACTGCAAATAGACTCAGCTCTCCCATCATATCTCCTTGGTAGTGCAATCCACTGCATATGAACTCTTCCCATGGTAGCTTCTTTACCCTTTCAAGGATCACAAAGTCAACCTTCGATAATATAGTCAAACTGGAGTAGGCAATAAGTTTGCCTTCATGGATCAAGTCTCCACAGACCTGTAAAACAAGAGTAGCAAAACTAGGGAGGGAATTGTTAGTTCTCACTGAAGCTCTCTTTCTCTCACCCTCATTTTAAGTCAAGCTCACTTCTGACATTTCTTTTTTCCCGAAGAACCACTTTCTTTTACCTCTTATGGCCTCCTTTCATTTTTTGCCACTTCTACACTCTCATTTTTGTTTTCTACCTCTTTTTTCTCATGTGGCTCCTTTCTTTTTCTTAGCCACCTCACTCTTCTCTCTCTCTTTCTCTCTTTGAGTTGATCATCATAAGCCCCTTGTATTGCCAAGCCAATCAAAGTGATTTTCACCATGTCCTGAAGAAAGCTACACTTGTTCCTCACCATATCATACACAACTTTCTTCTCACGCCTCCAAGGTTTCTCCAACAAGACATGGAACGACTTCAAGGGAACCACGTCACATCACACCTCATCTCTATATCTTCCAAGGGTGAAATCACCATCCATCCCCATTATATAGATTTCCTCACGATATCAAGAAAAGATTTCTAAGTTCAAGATGATGAATTAAACATAGATGAGCAAGAAAAAAATTATTTTCTTACTCAGGAACACAAACAAAGAAAGAACAATTTTTTTTTGGAACTCTGTACGGATGAACAATAATGTTTTTTTGATAAACTTAAAATTGGACTACAAGATCAACAAAACAAAACAAAAGTTGATTTGGATGTTAAATTAGCCCAAAAACAACTTTTGACTTTTTTTTTTGGAATTTTCTGGATCTAAGACTCAAAAATATTATTGGACACAAGAACACAAAGAACAAATAACAAAGGAAAACAAGACTTAAAAAAATTAAAAACAAAAAAGGATAGATACTGAACCTGGAGCCCAAACTCTGATACCAAATGATGAGAACCACGTAGCAATAGTAGCTACGCAACCCAGAAACTATATGGAAATCCATCCAAGAAAGTCCAAATCTAGGTTGTAGACGATAGAATCCTGACACGAGCCTCTCGAACCAAGAACCTAACGTATATCAAACCTTAGACCCGTTGATGTGCGGAAACAAGAACCATGATTTGCAAACGTCACAAAGGGTGCCAATCCTTTGATAAGTTCTAGGATTGAACATCACAAATATAATAATATATTTGATAAGTTCGAGTGTTCATGAATAACAATAAAAGAGAAAATCTCAATATTTAATTATGTCAAAAGTGTTGATGTTACAATGATAGAAAATCCTATTTATATGGAAACTCTAAAATCTAGTTTAAAATCGATATAATTAGTAAAATATCACAAAATAAATAGAGTTCTATCGTAACTAGAAAACTTGCCAAAAACTAAAATTCTCGCCCCAAAATTTGGTATATGCGACCGCATAGGGGAATTGTATGCGGTCGCATAGACCGCATGAAAGTTCCCTTCTTGCTTTCGGTATATGCCAATGCGGTCGCATGGCAATTTATGCTATATGACCGCATAGAATTGTTATTTTTGTCACGTTTCATCCTTTGCTCATTTCAATATCTTCCAATTCTTTTCGGCCTTCGACCTCTTCACGAAACTTGTTCCTTGGCATGTCCTCTCCAATATTATGGACTCCGTTGCTCGAACATGTAGATGATCAACTTTGTCAACTCTTTGAAGTCTCGAAGTTGGCTCTAGTCTCTCTACAACTTGGTTCAAATTCTTGATAAATAGTGGCGTACCCTGGATCATATCATGTGTGTTAAGTGCCACTAATTGCTTGTGATCAAGACTCCAAACTTTAAATTTGTGAGAAAAGATATGCTAAACATCACTATTAAATAAGTTTATTTAGAAATGAAAGTCAAACCAATCATGTATATTAGGACTTATAAATAAAGCTCATTTTTCATGTATATTATTCATTTCTCCCCCTGACTTTGATCATATATATATATATTCGTACAATTTATATTTTTCTTTTTAAACTCATCATTTTTCGCTTCAATTTTTCACATTTTATGTGCATATTCTTCTCCATTAGACGAATAAGATGACCCATGTAACGAGTTTCATGTCGATAACTCCAAGTTAGTTGACCATAGGGTATCAGGTTATGAGAAACCCTTCAAATTTAATTGCTCGAGTCAAATAAGTTTCGAAGTATAAAATGAAACATTATTTTATTTAAGGGGGATATAATAGAGTTTAGATATACTAAATTAAGGTCAATCCATATTCAAGGACACCTTACCAACAGATGAAGACTATCCCAAATCTCTCACACACAGTTAAGACTTACTAACAAGATCATAGTATGTGCAGTGTAGATGGTACTTGAAGAAACCTATACTAAGTACTCTATATAAACCTAAACAAAGTAATGAAAAATGTGTTACAGCACATCAATTAAACTCATACTTGGTTACAACACACATAATCAAGTAAATGATATATCATGCTATAGTGAAAAATTCCATTTTCTTTAATTTTCAATTTTTCAAATAATTTATATATTTAAAAAAAAAACTACACAAAAAAAAGGAGATACATGATATAATGAATGAATCACAATTAATAAGCATAAGCATGCATTAAAAACACATAATCAGTTAGGTGTACTAACACTTTTACCTTTAAGAGTATTGTGATCAATTAAAAAAAAAATCGAATCACTCTTTTTAACCTAAACCTGTCTAGTGGAAGACTTATTCTGAGTCAAATGTGTCATTAACTTGATCAAATGACTAGCTTGATTAGTAAGGAAGTCAATCCGGCCATCGATGTAACACCCCGAATTTTTATTTTATTTTCCTATGGGCTAAATTTAAGGTTGAGCTTTTAGCAAATAATTAGTCCATGTTTAGATTAGTCGTCACACTAAAGTCAAAAGGTTGAAATGATAAACTCGATCCACTTATTTGCATAAATGATTTGTTTTGCTAATGTATAATTTTTTAAAATTTATTGTAAGTTTTGGATCGTATATTTAAGTATTTCAGATGTTAAAAAAAATAAATATCGATATTATACTCATTTTGAAACTCGTGCTAAATAACATAAATTGG
>CAIGRB010110043.1:18767-33914 GCA_903798255.1 Fraxinus quadrangulata
TTATGTTAAATTTTAAATTTATGGTTTGAAATCGTAGTATATAAATTTATGATTTAATATTATCGATTTATCGATCAAATCACAATATTTGAATAAGTGAATTTTCCCTTAAGTTAGATGAAGAAGATTTTTGGTAACACTTCAAATCTATTAAAAAAAAAAAAGATTTTGGGGCGTTACAATCAAAATCTTAATTTCTAACTCTAGTGAAATTTTGATTTCTATTTTTATTCAGGAATTTTTGACATACCTTATATGTCTTAACTCACCAAAATTGAAATAAATGGGGATAAACCTAGGTCCAAAGTTATGTGGTCGCTGATATCTATTCCTAGGTTGGTAGATCATACGCTGTCTAATAGGTCTTTGTCTTACGATACCCTTGTTCCTGAGTTTAAGATTAGGAACATACATATACTGGTTGATGACATAGATAAAATTTGTTTTGGAAATACTAGTCCTATTATGATCAGTCTGCTTATATCCTAGACCTCCCATGTTCCTAACATGTTTGTTCAACTCCAAAAGACTGTCCAATTTATGAGATTCACTAGAGAAGGCAATAAGTTGAGACTTGAAATATTCAAGTTCGTTCAGAAGGTTCTTAAACTGGATTTCTAATTTATCATCCTCACTGGTCAACTCACTAACTTTCCTAGAGGACTTCTCAAGTTCACTTGTAAGACCTTTAATCTTAGATTCTAGGGATTGATTCATAGTATCTAGTTTATTGAGGCACAAGGTAGACTCCTGAAGGTCAGCGACAAGTTTCTCTCTAACTCATTGAAGTTCATTGACCTTCTTAAATACGATTTTATTCATCTTCTTAATCTTAAAACTCTCTTCAAATAACTTTTGATAAGCCTCAAAAATCTCTTCCTCATCTTCTTTAAATTGCTCACCACTATTTACTTCCTCAACCTTCTTATTATCCTTATCAGATTCATTTTTAATTATAGTAGTGAAGGCCATAAATTTTATAATCTCTTCATGAGTGAACATCTTACTTTAATTATCCGAACTAGACTCGTCATCAATGATAGTTGCATTTATAGCTTTACCCTAATTTCTCTTATCATTAGGACACTCACTTCTATAGTGACCAAAATCTTGACACTTATAACATTTCACATATTTAGATCTCTTTCTAGACTTGTTGGAATCACCTCCATGTCTCTCTTTAGTCTTCTTATTTCTAAATATTTTTTTAAAATTCTTAACAAAGTACGTTATTTCCTCATCATTAAGTGATTTCAAATTTGAAGAATTATACTCTTCTTCCCTAATAGTGTTCGAAACTATAGACTTGTTCTTCTTAGATTGAGATATGATAAGTTCATAAGTTTGAAGAGATCCAATCAATTCTTCAATTTTAATATCCTCTAAAGCGTGAAACCCTTTACTATTCTAATTACACTCATCTAAATCTTTCTTAGACCAAGTTGAAATATCAGTAGGGGTAGCTATACCTGAAACTATGGTAGATGGGGTGGTCCAACCATTCACTACACTCAACTAAATACAACCATCCACAGATTTCAAGAACGCTCTCATTCTAACTTTTCAATAAACATAATTACTACCATCGAAATATAGCGGGATAGATAATGAAATACTCATATAGAAAACTAAGGTAATGAATCGAATTTGGGCTCTGATACCTCTTGAAAATTACTAGTTCGACCCTAAAATCACCTTAGAGGTGAATAACGCAGAATTAAAAAATATCAATTAAAAGCAACA
Source organism: Fraxinus quadrangulata (assembly GCA_903798255.1). Classification (NCBI taxonomy): domain Eukaryota; kingdom Viridiplantae; phylum Streptophyta; class Magnoliopsida; order Lamiales; family Oleaceae; genus Fraxinus; species Fraxinus quadrangulata. The sequence continues at coordinate 20,511 of CAIGRB010110043.1, forward strand.
AATCACTTTTTAATTGTTCTAGATATTTAGCCAATTAAGTCAATTTTATCTTATATTGAATTGCCACAATAATAAATAGAGCAGTAAATAACACAAGATTTGATGACGAAGAAAATCCCAAACTAGATAAAAACTCTGGGACCAAGCGAGTAACTTTCTCTATAGACAATAAGAACTTGCCATATGATCCAGCCTAGAAAACTTACTAAACTCGTTGATCTTAGTCGTGCAATTTTCAAGACCCATTGGAACGTGCTTCACTCAGACGAACTCTCGATCTTCTGAAATTATCTATCTCTTATGGATAATAAAGAATACCTTATTCTTATACGATTTTTATGATTGCAGTCCAACCTCCCTCAATTTTCAGCAACCTTTGAAAGTTAATGATAAAGCACCTTCTTGATGATATCTAGGAAGTGAGTGTTTTGAATTATTTGACTTTGATATTTTTCCCAACTTATGGTTGATTGATCTCAAGAATCAAAATTTTAATCTCAATACTTTGATGTGTTCTTGGATCTTGGAATGATGTTATCAAAATGTAATATAATGATCAACTACACATAAAAACGTACTGAGCATTTGATATTTATAATAAAAGATATTTAGTTAGTATATGATAGATATAACTCTTGTAAAATGCAAACTAAGATTTCTCGATAAATACCGTTACTCGAGCACTAGGTTAGCGAAAGGCGAGTGAGAAGTATGTGCTCGAGCAATAGGCGGGCGATAATGATCCTGCTTTTTCCATTCGAACATCAGCTAGGCGACATGTTAGTGTAAATCCGACAACTCCTTTTTCTTATTCCATACTCGAACCTAAATACTCCTAATTCATCTATACAACACTCCAAAAGACTTCTTGACTTTTACAATTATTTTAGAACAATCCTATTCTTTTATAATAATTTTTTTACCTAAAGAATTGCCATTACAGCATAAATTCGAACACTTTCAATCCCACAATTAAACTTGCTACTGCCGGATTAGTACTTGATCTTGCAATCTCTTTTAATTAGCCAATTCGATAGTTGGATATATTCAATATTTTCTTGTGTGGTGTTCTTGAAGAGATATGATACAACTAAAAGGATTTGTTGATCCAAATTGTCCAGATAATATAAAGATTGTACAAAACTCTTTATGGTCTCAAACAGACACCATGTCAGTAGTTTTTAAAGTTTCAATCAGCAAATATCGAAGTTTGGTTTTAGGGCATCATCCATTAATAATTCTCTTTTTATGTTTCATTCATCTACTCTTACACTTTTTATACTTATCTATGTTGATGATATCATAATACCTTGATGTCATGAGAGTGGAATATTTTCTATCATTTACAAATTGAAGGAAAATTTCATCATAAATGATCTTAAGCCTTTTAACCACTTCTTGGGAATTCATGCAAATCGAAGATTTACTGATGTTACAGACAAAATATATTTCTAATTTACTTGATTGTGAAAAAATGGCATGTGTCAAGCCACATCTCCAACAAGTGGTACCATGACAATTGGTAGCCTCCAATATTTCATGTTGATACATCCTGACATTGCATATGTTGTTAATCAACATTATCAATCGACACAAATCTACACTCAGCTTATTGGTTAGGCTAGCAGTCAAACATGTGCTTCGGTATCTTAAGGGATCCATTGATTTTGGACTCTATTATACTCCATCATCTATCTCTCTCAATGCCTTCTGTGATTCCGATTGGGTGGGCAGTCCGAAAGAAAGTCCACATGTCGCTATGGTGTCTTCTTAACACTAAATTTATTTCTTGGTTTGCCAAGAAACAAAATGTGGTGTTTCCATCAAATACTCAAACAAAGTATTGCTTATGGCAATGGCTATTGCCAAACTTCATTTTCATAGAATGTTGCTTCAAGAGTTGTAGGTTGTGTTACCATTACAACTGGTGCTATGGTGTGATAATGTAAGTGCCATAGATCTGGCTACAAATCCACTGTTCCATGTTCGTATGAAACATATTGAAATTGAGTACAACTTTGATCGTGAGAAGGTTGTGAATCGTGAAATTATTGTTAAGACCATCTCTATTCATGATCAAGTGGATGATATCTTCATGAAAGGACATATGTGGCTTCGTTTTATTTGTTTTCATTTCAAACTGTTGGTCTATCTTCTTTCCACCTATTTACAGAGATTGTTAGGAGTGAATCTCGGCACAATTCTCAGTTGTTGCATAACACATCTGCAAAATTGTAGCAGTGGAGCGTGTTGTTGGGTTTTGATACCCAATAAATCTCAAGCGATGATGTTAAACCGATGTTGGATAATTTATATTGACGTCTTAGTGATGACTCAACACGAAAATAACTTGGGGCCACTAGAAGCAACTTAATTAAGTTAATGTTTCTCGTGGTCCAACAATTTTGGATGGTCCAAGTTGTAGCTTTACATTGGTGGTGATATGTTGGTTATTAAGCTTATTGGCCCATTAGATTGCCTTTTTTGTTTATTGGCCCAACTTATAATAACCTAAGTAATATATGTCTGGCTTTCTGCTATAGCCGTTCAGGTGTGATGGTGTAAATGAGAGAATAGTGTGTGCTTTTTTTTTTTTTTTGTGGGAAGGAGGGTAATACCTCCGAGATTTTATTAATATGCCCTCACTTGTGGTGGAAGAACAACGTGGTTACAAATGATATCAATAAAGACAATAAATGAGGAAATACTACTTCTCTTACAGTGAAAGAAAACAGTAATAGAAAAACAGTAAAAAATGAGTACTACCTCCTTTACAAAAAGCACAAGTGTAAGGAAAAAAATACTTAAACTCTAGTGCTTGACAAATCATATCTGTCAATCGAAACAAGTGCCCTAATATGTCGTGGTAGGTCATCTGTTCCATATTCCTGGTATCTACGATGATGCTAACCATCGGTAGAAAGTGCATCTGCAACTTGAAGATGTGGGAAACTATATCTCTATCAAATGAAACGATATCTGCAATCTGTCTGAGTATCCCCTGGATAGGCCACAGTCTGCCACCTCTCGTGATGTAGTGAATGGCCATAATAGAGTTTGCCTCAACCCAAATATCTGACAAACCAAGATCTCTAGCAAGTAGTATCCCATTACGAATAGCCCTAAGTTCCATCTCTAATATCATACACTGTCCATATAAAGTTGAGAAAGCCCTGATACATTTTTCTGTGTAGTCCCTGATGATGCCTCTCCCACTTGCAACCCCATTCTTGACATAACCAATAGTGTTGATCTTGACAGATCCAAATGATAGAGTGTGCCACCAAACCAAGATAGGGGGAGAACATAGGAGGGAGAGTCAAAGAAATACCAAAACGTATAGCAAGATGCATGTCATTACGCCAATGTAAAGGTCGGAATAGTCCACCAATATGGAGGAAGGAAACCATACTGTAAACTCTCCAGATAATACGTCTCGAACTCATGAGTATGTTCTCATGCTTTACATTATTCCTCTCAATCCAAAGAGACCAGAGAATCAATAGAGGAATAATGATGCGATTGTGCCCGATACATGCAAACTGTTCAGAATACCTCCATCTCAGAAATCTCTATCTGACACTCTCCTGCACTCATGGTAATTTGAAATAAATCTCCAAAATGTCTCCAAACATGGTTGGAAATATTGCTACCAGTAAAAATATGAGTGATTGTCTCAATCTCAGAACAACACTAACATTGAGAAGCTAACTGATACCCGATCCTCCTCTGGATAATGACATCAACTGGTAATAAGCCCTGCCATAATTTCCAACAGAAGAACATAATGGTAGCAAGTATGATAGGGCTCCACATTAGGCGAAATGAATCCTGCACTGGCCTGCTAGAGCTGATCAGCGACCAGGCTGATTTAGTAGTAAATCTACCATAATCCAAGACATCAAGATATAGTGGAATGGGCACAATCTGCTCTACTATAGCTGATGAAATAGCCTATAGTAATCGCCCAAAATTCCATCCAGTATGCTCGAAAAAGTCATGCACCCTCACAGATTATGTTATCTATGCGGGAAACTGTAAGCCAATATAGAATCACCCATCTAACAATCATGCTAAAAAAATATATGCCCTATCCTAAGGCGCTACGTAATGTGTATCTCGGCGTATGGTCCAAATCTCTTCAGTCTCTCCCAAATAGGAAAGGCTGAGTGAGGAATTGCTGCAAGCGACGGATGTGTCCCTCTACAGTATTTACCCAGTAAAAATTGAGCCCAAAGAGAACTCTGAGAATGGAACAGCCACCATAACTTCAATGAAAATATGTTCACCATATCCTCTATGTCTAAACCCCAGACCTCCCTCATCTGCCAATGTATACGACGTGCATGATCCTTAGAATCTCATAGGAATCACACAAATACGCTTCTAGCCTTTTCAGAATGACTTTTGGAGGTTACATAATTTGGAATAGATACAGTGGTATAGAGGAAAGAACAGACCTCAGTAGAGTAATCCTATCACCAGGAGAAAGAAGGCATGAAACCCATCTAGAAATCCTACTCCTGACCTTCATAATGAGATCATCATACAGAAAGCTCCTCTTAGTCCCTTTAAACAAAGGGACTCCCAGACATGTGAACGACTGACTCTGGTGTACAAATCTAGTCAAAATCACTAACCTCCATATCTGAATATCAGATGCCCGCCGAGGTAATATAAGACCACTCTTGTCTCTATTCATCAATTGGCCAGAGACCCCCTCGTAGTACTCCAAACAATCGATGACCCTTCTGACAGACTTCTTCTATCCATTGGTAAATATAATCATATCATCAACAAAAGTAAGATGAGAGACAAGAATAATATCCCCCATGTCGATAGTGCATACTAGGATATGTCTGAAACCTTTGAGTAAGTAATCGAGAAAAGTAATCCGCAGCAATAATAAATAAGGATGGAGAGATAGGATTTCCCTGTCTGAGTTCTCACGATGAAGAAAAGAAACCACATGGCCGCCCATTCAGAAGCACTGAGAATCGACACTCTGATATACAACATCTGATTCGATCNGTTCAGCTTCAGCATAACATTCCCTCCTCTCATTTTATTATCCAGCGTGTGTAGACGCTCCTAGGTCAACAAAACATTGTCCCCAATAAGTCGACCAGGGACAAATCCACTCTACTGAGGAGAAATAATACAAAGTAGAAATGAACTCAATCTGTTGTTCAACAGCTTTGTGATAAGCTTATTGAACACTGTACACAGACTGATAGGTCGGTAATCCATCCATCTACAAGAATTATCCCTCTTCGGAAGCAAAACAATAGACGTAGCAGCAAATCTTCTTAGAAAATGATCACACTCAAAGAAATCAATGACTGCACAATATACATCATCCAGTATAATATCCCAACAATGTTGGTAGAACAATGATGAAAATCCATCAAGGCCCACAATACTATAAACATCAATACCGAAAACAACCTCCCTCACCTCATCAATCAAAGGGATATGGTTAAGCGCCAAATTGTCTGCCTCCGTTAGTATCCTAGGTATGATATCAGGACAAATATACTCCAGAGGCTGTGAAGGAGCAGATAATAATTCCTAGAAAAAAGAGATAGCCGAGCTCTGAATATATGTTGGAGTAGTAAGAACTTCCCCTACTTGAGTCATGATCGTCCTGATACGAGATCTGATCCGTCGTTCCTATAGCAGCGAATGAAAATATCTGGTGTTGTGATCTTCCTCACATACCCAACGAGAGCCGGCCTTCTGTTTCCAAAAACTTTCTCCAATAGCTAAGGTCTGGTTTAAAATCGGCATGTGCATGATGAAGTCACGGTACTCCGGTGTAGGATCAACCTTAAAATCAATATCTGTGTAGTCAATCCTCTCCTTAGCGTCTCTAACTCTCTGGAAGACATTACCAAAAACACATCGGTTTCACCACCTTAGTCCCTGTTTCAGCCTAAAGAACTTCTCCCAAATGGTAGCCATTCCTGTAAGATGAGTAGAGAGTGACCACGTTTGGGTAACGAAGGCAGAGAAATCATGATATTTTGTCCAAATATTGAGAAATCTAAATGGTCTAGGACCTATATCCTCATCAGCATTCCTCTGTAAAAGTAGAGGAGAGTGATCAGATGAAGTACGATTTAGATGAGTCACAGTAATCTATCTACAAAAGTCTGCAGTTANCAGATGAAGTACGATTCAGATGAATCATAGTAAGTTGTCTACAAAAGTCTGCAGCTAAAGAGTTAATCAAAACTCTATCCAATCTTTTACTGACCCTACCATTCACCCATGTAAACTAAGACCCAGAAAACCCAGCGTCCTCTAAGCCAGTCCAACATCATATCAGAAAAATCAGTAGAAACACGATCTTGACGACTATAATCAGAGCTCACCATCATGAGTGATGAAGTTAAAGTCACCTCTAACAAACCAAGGACCATCCATAGAGAGGGAAATGTGGTGAAGACCCGCCCACGAGTCCCTCCTAATATAGGCCTGACAAATAGCATAAACAGAAGTCAAGAAATAAGTTGTGCTAGTCTGGGATCCACAACTCTAACATGTAGGAACTTGATATGATCATCAATAACAGTAATGGTAGTACTCACATTCATGAATACCTTATTCTACTCATTCTGAACCCCAATGTCAAAATGCAGATAACGACGAACAAAATCAAATCTCCTCTCCAAAATCATAAGCTCCAGAATAACCAAAATATAAACCTGATGAAAGAGTAGCCTCCATATTCCATTGACACTGTGCAATAGGCACATCCGTACTACTGAATTCCTGTGGCCTCTCGACAATATCCATTAAGATAGGATCAAAGTATGTAGAAGTAACTGTCATAGAAGCACAGCTGATGAGGACCGAAGCCTGAGTACCTAAATGATCAACTGAAGTAACAACATGTGGACTCCGAGGAACAACCCTGTGAGGAACAATTGTAGGATGATCTAGTGGCAAAAAAGTAGTAGTCTATGTAGCAGTAGTACCAGACGGTAGTGGTATGGCCATTAGGGGCTATAAAGGGATCAATTCGAGGGATGGACTGGGAGATCTCATCTGAAATACTAACTGTCTCCTCTGGTTTTTCTTAATAGATGTCCACCACTGTCGAGATGTGGTCAGGACATCCTTACCTTTCCTTTATCCTTGGCCAAAACTGGATTAGAACTATGATTTGGGATAACAACACCTAGGGCTATAGAAGGTGGATCAGAATGTTAGCTACTAAAACATTTCTCATCAGAATGACCAAAGTGTCTGCAACGAAAGCAAAATTCTGGCACTTTATCATATACAACAGGCTATCAATATCCTCCCATCTTCGCCCTCTCTATCCATATTCTATTAGGGGGCTTACATTCCAAATCAACTTCAATACATACCCTCGCCACACTAGGTCATCGAAGGTCAGAAGTGGCTTCGTCAATACGAAGCAGAAGCCGAATAGCTTTAGCTATAGTACACTCTTGGCCCGAAAATGAATCGGAAGCAAAGAAAATGACGCCCAAATAGGAGCAATAGGAACCTCATACTGTGGACTAAAATTAGGAGTCCATTTAAAGACACGCATAAGACAACCATCAATGTACAAAGTGGATTTGAGGAATAATCATGAATAATCATCCCCGTGTGCCATATGAATAATAATATGTCATCATCAACAAGCCCAATCTCATAATCACCAATAAAGTCAAAATGCATAAAATTTTCACGTAAGGATTCATAGAAGGTTTGCGATGCATAAATTTACCTACAAGTATAAACCTGAGCCAGAAACTGCTCATCTGATTCATCAAAAAAAATTGCAAGCTCACCGTGGTGAATAAATAGTTCTTTAGAAACCAAACTACGATGTCTGGAATCCTCGGGAGCATGAAGGACATGTGCAAATGATTTCTTTCAGCTTCTCTTAGCCTGTGTAATCGTGGGTTTACAATTAAGTACAGCGGCGTAAGATCGAGGGGCTTGGTTAGCTCCCTCAACTCCAATACTAACTTGTCTCCTCTGATTTTTCTCGATAGGTGTCCACTACTGTCGAGGCGTGGTCAGGACATCCTTACCCTTCCCTTATCCTTGGCCAAAATTGGATTAGGCCTATGATTTAGGACTACAACACCTGGGATTGCATAAGGTTGATCAGAATGTGAGCTACTAGAACACTTCTCATCAGAATGACCAAAGTGTCCGCAATGAAAGAAAAATTTTAGCACCTTATCATATATAACAGGCGCCAATATCCTCCCATATTCGCCCTCTCTATCTATATTCTATCAGGGGACTTACATTCCAAATCGACCTCATACATACCCTCGCCTCACTAGGTCGTCGAAGGTCAGAAGTGGCCTCATCAATATGAAGCGGAAGCCCAATAGTTTTAGCTATAGTGCACTCTTGGCCCAAAAATAAATCGGAAGCAAAGGAAATGATGCCCAAATAGGAGCAATAAGAACCTCATACTAGGACTAAAACTAGGAATTCATTTAAAGAAATGCATAGGACAACCATCAATATACCAAGTGGACTTGAGAAATAATCGTGAATAATCATTCTCGTGTGTCATATAAATAATAATATGTGCATCATCGACAAGCCCAGTCTCATAATCACTAATATAGCCAAAGCGCATAAAATTTTCACGTACCTTATTCATAGAAGGTTTACGATGCTCAAATTTACCTACCAGTGTAAACCTTAGCCAGAAACTAGTCATCTGATTCATCAAAGAAAACTGCAAGCTCACCGTGGTGAATATATGGTTCCTTATAAACCAAACTGTGATGTCTGGAATCCTCGGGATCATGAAGGACGTGTGCAAATGATTTCTTTCGGCTTCTCTTAGCCGATGTAATCTTGGGTTTGCAATTGAGTACAGCGGCGTAAGATCGAGGGGCTTGGGTAGCTCCTGCAACTTCAGATGGAAGAACAAGTGTTTTAACTGGGCTCTAAGCCGACAAAGGAAGGCCAAGTCTATTTTGTACATTTATGGTCTGCTGAGTTAAACCTTGAGTACCATTGACCAATTTGGAGGAGGCTTGATCAGTTTTGAGTAAACCCTAAGGAGGGAGATCATAGTTAGATGAGATTTCATCGAGCTATTAGTTGGTGGCATAGGCATCGAAGGTTTAGTGGGAGGAGCAGAATTAAGTGTTGATGGTGCCTTCGAAAGTGAACAAAATTCATCTACCATGTCTGTAAGAATGGGATTAGAATTCCATTGATCATCAATTCTACCAATTGACACATTACCCATGATCGTTGGCCCTTCAATAGCATTTGTACAAGTTGAATTTGGTACCATAACCTCAATTTCAATACCAATTGAATAATTAAAATCAATTTCACGTTCAAGCATTTGTGAAGAATTAATTTTAGCAATTTGAGCACTAATTGGAACAATTGGTTGTTGACAAATGGTATCGGAGCTTTGGTAGTTGTGAAATATATGATTTTTAGAGTGAAAAATCAACTTAAAATGTCCAGAAACGTCGCTGGAAACCGGCAGAAAAACAGAGACAGAAACTGCCCAATTTTTTTAAAATTTCTACTGGACCCGTTTTTGCATTTTTTGGCAATACCACTCATCCTTTAGATAAATGCAGACCACTCGTAGACTGTGTAGGCGGAGACACACATAGTGGTCTGGTGAATGGCTGTTGAAGGCATTCGTCGGCACGTGAATCCCATGCCCAGCGACGATGGTGGAGCGTATAGGCGCGTGGAGAGATTTTCGACGACAACGTCTTCAGGTAAAATGTTTTTGGTGGCGTGGCAAACCTTATGGTGGTGTCCGTTTTTAGTTTCAGGCAATATGGGGAAATTTAGACCCTTTTACCCTTCGACATTCGGGTATAGGGTATCGTTTTGTGTTGCCGGAAGCTTTGGGATGGATAGTTATAGCCTTAAAGCTGTGAATTCATATCTCTCGATATTTATGGACCTTTAGACTTGATCCACTCAGTATTTTGTTCTTTTCCTTTTATTATTGCAGTTATGGTTATTGAGTATGATAACAATTTATTTTTAGCATTAGAAGTCATCATGTGGAGTGACATTAGGATTAAGATTACCTTGAATGGGTAACAATTGTCTGTTACTATACCTAGGAATTACTTGTTAATTATTTGTCTTAAATTCTCCGTGAATTTGTTGTCAATTATTTTTCATTATTAGAATTGCACGTAACCTTAAGAAAGATTATTTGACCATTTTGTGTGAATTTTGTCTGTACTTTGCTTGTGGTCATCGTTTGGTTGCATTTTTGTGTTTTGTCCATTTTTTTGGTAAAAATGACAACACGTTTTGAATTGTATAGGTTTAATGAAAAATGAAAATTTTTAATTTGGCAAAACGAAAAAGCTTTTCATAAAACTTTTGCTTGCAAATGTAGGTCTAAGGTAAGTACGAAAAATAAGATGTGTTTTAACTGCAGTAAATTTAAACATGGTGAAATAGGTTGTCATAGGAATGATAATCAAAAAAACTTTATAAGGAGAGGATGAGGCGAATGTGGCTATTGGGTCGAGTTATGACCTGAGTAAGGCTTATTAAGTAAACCTACTTATTGCATGTGCATCCATGTGTAATCCTTTCTGAATGTGTGTGATTATTTAATTATGTTGCATGGTTATATGTACATTTCAATATGTTTGATATATGAATTTGTATGAATTTGACAGCAATTTAATTATTTGGTATAATTGTTTGCATGCATAGTGGTTAAGATCCATTAGCAGTGCGTTGTATGTCTATACGTGAGATGGAGTATAGATACCTATGGATACATTGGTGGTTTGTATCGGAGATGTGGAGTGTGACATTTGGATTACGAGTGGAAAGATAATTAAACGTTGAAATCCTTTATCTGTGAAGAGACCCTAATCAGGTGGAGTGTGAGAGAGATACTTCTATCACTTTTGTTAGGTGGAAACCCATTATCCACGTAGGTTGGGAGAAGTGATGTGGTGATAGAAGATTATCCCAACGACTTAAGATCTATAGAGGTCTACTAGTTAAACATGAGTTGAGTGTTCAATCTAGTGAAAATTGTGGGTGATAAGGTGAGATATGTGTTCTCGATGTGTGAGCAACACGGAATGAGATATGATAAATGTGGTGAGATCTTTTCATGGGGTCATTTATACATTTGTTGCATATGTGTTTTGACTGTTTGCTTGATTAACTTAGTGTTGTTAATATGTTGTTTTGTGTGAACGTATTTTGGAAAAGATTTGTGTATTATCCTATTTTATATTTTCATCGCATTATTATTTACTCTTAATTGATTATTGTGATTATCTGTTTCTACTTAGATATTTGTTTGTGACCTTAACCCTAGTGAGTACATGGAGCAGGTATGGTGTGTGTTTGGGGTCTGAAACACGAAGTAATGTCTTTGATTCTAATTTCATTGGTTGCCTTAATTATGCAAGCGTTAACTTTGTATTTTAATTGCTTGCAAATTGATTGGATATCAAGATGGAGATTTGTTGGGTTTTAATACCCAAAAAATTTTGGGCGATGATGTTAAACCGATATTGGTTAATTTATATCGACACCTTAGTGATAACTCAACCCGAAAATAACTTGGAGCCGCTAGAAACAACTTAATTGAGTTAATGTTGCTCGTGGTCCAACGTTTTTGGATGATCCAAGTTGTGGCTCTACAATGGTGGGGATATATTGGTTATTAGGCTTGTTGGCCCATTAGGTCCCCATTCTTAGCCCAACTTGTGATAACCTAAGTATTATATATCTGGCTTCCTCTACAGCCGTTCAGGTGTGTGATGGTGTAAATGAGAGAAAAGTGTGTGCTTTGTGCTTGAAGAAAGATGCAGTTGCTGCCATTGTATTCATCTCTTTTGTGCCTATTCTTCCACTTTATCTTCTCGTCTTTGTGGCTTGCAAATCACCATCACCAAGTGTACCATTTGTGGGTGAGTAAACTTGTGGCAACCAAGGAGTGTAAAAGTTGTGGGTCGAGCCTCCTCGGTTGATGTTTGTTTGATCGACTAAATTGAGTCGGATCAAGATTTCTTGAAAACGTGTAATTCCTATTTGTGAAGATAGTTTCTTATTTCAAATATGCGACAAATGTCTAACGCGTAAGCAAATATATTGAAACCTATAGTTCATGAAATTATTGGATACTGATAATATTATTATCTGTCATTACACACAAGAATGTGATCGCCATTGTCTTCTCCATTCACATTCAGAAAATCATTTAAAACTCATTTATTGGAGGAAATGTTAGAGGTGGAGAAGTGAAGGGCCCCTTAACCAAGCCCATAGCTATATGCCTGTAGGCAACTTCAGTTAAATGAACTCCATCCCAATTCGCATGAGTTGATGGATCCAAACAAGCCCTTGATCCAGTGTGACCGCATCTTGCTGAATTGTTGAAATTATATGGTCCACCACCTCCACAACATGCCACAAGAGTCCCTTCGGAAAATCCTGCCCAGAGAGTCCATTTTCAATATTATTTTCATTTTCAGGTATTAGCCTAACCAAAAACATATTATGAACGTGAAATGGGATTATCAGAATGAAAAGTGAAATGCAATAAATAGTAATCGAGTGAAGTTTGTTACCATAATGCTTCGGGGCGTGGAAGAATCTCTTGGCAGCACCATAATAATCAGCATAAATAATGTTAGCGTGGGGATATTTTTGTCTTAATGTCTCCAAGGCAAGCTTAAGCTGAGAATTGTGGTACTTGGAGAAAGCATTATATGCTTTTAAGCAGCCATTTTGATCATAAGCTGATTTATTTGGTGTTCTAAACAAGGTTAGATACACTGGATTGCACCCAATCGGCAAGTTACCTGCTACTATTAATTCCAATGCTCCTTCCTCTACCAACATCTACAAATAAAATATTTTGATAAATGCAGACTCGCGTCCTTAATTAATTATCTGGAAAAATAATGCATTCTGTTAAATTTATCTTTTACCATGCAATCAAAAACTTGCATTTTTTCGTGAGACCTTCACAAATTTAACTAAAATCACAGATTTTGGTTGACTTGACAACCATTTATAATATCATATTGTCTATGTTTTGTAGAGATTAAAATTGAAAATTTAATTTAAGTCAAACTCAATAATTAATTTTAACCATACATTTTATGTGACTCACAACACATATCATGAACTTTTATCAAAACTTTCTAAAAATTTGATTTTAATACCCACCAAAAAGGGGCATTATGAAAAAAAAATTAAAAAAATGAGAGTTCAATTCTCACGTAGATGAAACTTAGGTCAAATATTGCATGTGTTTGTATGTGTCAACAAAAAAGAGATGCATATGATTAAAGTTTTGTTTGGTATGAATTTTACTTTTTTAAGAAGACTTATATAAAAAAATTACTTTAATTCTTATTTGAAAACTAACTTCTAAAA
>CAIGRB010110043.1:33983-58917 GCA_903798255.1 Fraxinus quadrangulata
ACACACACACACTTTCATAGAATTAGTTAAATTGGTTCAAAAGCAATTTTTAAATCTTAAAATCTCATTTTGACTTTTTAAAAATTATATCAAACGGACTCTAATAAATTGGTTCAAAAACAAATTTTTTCTTATTGATGTAATAAATGTGGGTAGGGAAGTACACTTGTGGCAGCAACAATTGTTTCAACTACCAGCGGAACGAGAGCTTTGAGTTGTTTAATGCTTCCACCAACAAAAAATGGGTAGTTGTAGTCATTACCACCGATCTCACCCACGAGAAATAGAGACTTTTTAAAATACTTTGCACAATCTGTCACCACAATAAATGTAGTAATTAACATTACTTGCAAACCAAACAAATAAAGATTTTATCTAATTATCGAAAAATAACAAGTTAAAATAACAAGTCAAATAAAGAACATAATATGCATACCCTTTGATTGTTTTGTGCATGTTTAAAGCTTCAACGGTTTATTTTTAAGAAAGTTTATTTATAGGTAAATAAGTTTTTATTGAAGAAAGTTGAACATAAGTAATTTACTTATTTAAAAATAATCACTATCTTGAGTAATTTTTTTTCCTTACAAATGAGAAAAAATGCTAACATGACATTGTTCCATGTAAATTATTACAGATAATTTCCACGTAAAATTACCTTCTTTGGTGGAACAAAGCGTGGATTTGAGCTTCTTGAACCACCCGAGTTGAACACTCAACGAATCATTTGTCCACATGATCTGTCCAAGCTTGCGATCATAGAAAAATTTTGCATCTATTGCAGTAGCTCCAGCAACTGCAAAATTCACTCCTTGCTCGAATTTTTTATTACCTTTAGCAAGTGCCAAATATGGTGGCAGATAAGGTAATCCATATGCCTCCGCTACATTTAATTTTCACAAACTATTACACATTAAATTTAGAGTCGAGTAAATAAATCTATTTTTGTTAACACAAATGATTATGAGTAATAGAATGTAGTTATTGTTCATACCAATGAAGTCGACTACAAGTCGGCCATTAGAGCAACGCCCGGTGGCATGGTGAAAGTATGTTTCACCATAAGGAAGCTTTCCAATGACTGGAAATGCAAGTGCTCCTGAGAGGATAAAATTTCCTGTGTCTGCAAGTGAGTCCCCAAAGCTAAAGATTGAGTCATAGTAAGGGATAGCTGAAACTGTCCCTAGACAAGAAATTATCATTAGGATTAAAATGAATTTCATGCTTGCCTGTATGAGGAAATAGAAGGAAAAACTGGTGGCTGAGCAAAAAGTAACGAACTTAACCAGTGTGTTATTTACTTTTGCAAACGAGCCCTTATATAGGCTATATAGCTCTTAATTGCTGCAAATTTTGGTTAGAGTTATTAGGTTCAAATTTGTAATTGACAAATTCCCATATTCAAAATAATGATTTATTGAGTTGTAATTAAAGGCAAATAGTCAGGGATTGGTAGTATAGGTCTTGAAAGAATCATAGATGGACCAAATAGAAAAAATAGCTGCAAAATCATTCGCCAAACGCTCGCCTCCCACTTGAGCGGTTACTGGCTTACTGGCCGCTTGCTGTCTATGACCTCTGCGCTCGAGCGGTGGCTTACCACTCATTGGGTGCAAGGTTAGGCGCTCGAGAGACGTATTTACCCGAGAAATTCTAGGTTCACGATTTGAGTTGTTTTACACCCCTAAACTACTTCAAACACTTGATATTATAAATACCCAAGTCATATTTCGTTTCTCAGCATGGTTGAACAATTATTCATTCAACAGAACACATTATTGAAGATCAAGAACACAATCCAAAAATCTCTTGATTCAACCTGATGTGAACCTACGTAACAATAGTAGCTCTGAAACCCATAAAAGATTGAATCACAATCCAAGAAAGCTAAGGGGCTGTTCTCTTCGTGTTTCAGTTTTGTGTTTTGAGTTTTATGTTTTGAGTGTTCATTTTGAAATTATTGAAAATGTGTTCTTTTTGGTATTTTGAAAAATTATTTTCGAAAATAAACAAAACAAAAACGTATTCTCTCTCTCTCTCTCTCTTCATTTCAATCTCATTTTGAGTCGTTTCTCTCAATCCTCTCCATGTAATAGCCGCGCTCCCTGTGAACGGAGATCCCGACGATCTTCCTGCGAGAGGCTCAGTGGTTGTTTCAATTTGGGCGCTCCCTGCAATCTTCTTCTTCATCTTAATATTTTTCGCTCTTTGATGCGGTGGTTGGTTGTGTGCCTGGTGTATAGTGGTTGAGGTCGCGAGCGGTGATGGTGGTATATCTACTGCGAACGGCGATGCATCTGAGTTACTATTTTACAAAATATAATGGTTGGGTCGCGAGCATTGCGACTTGGCGGTGGTTGGTGTAGGCGGTGGCTGTGGCTGTGGCTGTGGTTGGGTTGCGATTCTGGTGGTGATTTTATGATGGTTTGGTCACCATTCCGACTGGGTGGTGATCGTCTTTCTAGTAGCGATTTTGGCTGTAGCGGTGGGGGTATTTCTGGTGGCGATTTTTCGGTGGTTGGGTGGCCATTTTGGCTTGGTTGTGGGGGTTTCTGGTGGCGATTTTCGTTGTGGCAGTGGGGGTGGGGCTATTTCTGGTGGCACTTTTTCGGTGGTTAGGTCACAATTTTGGCTGGTGGCGATGGGGATTTCTGGTGGTGATTTTAGTAGTGGTGGTTGGATCGCGGTGGTACAGTGTTGGGTTCCGATGGTGCAGTGGTGGTCATGGTGGTTGGTGCGGTGGTTGAAGTGGTGGGTTTCGGTGGTGTAGCGATGGTCATGATGGTTGGTGGTTGGGTACGGTGATGGTTGGCGGTTGTTGAAAACAACGAAAACATGTTTTGGAAATTTTGGCCAATTTATAATTAAAAACACCCAAAACGACAAATTTGTCGTTTTGAGTTGTTTTTTTGTAAAATTTCAATCCGTTTTCAAAAACGCGTTTTTGAAAATAGGAAAGAGAACACGTTTTCACTGTTTTGAAAAATCGAAAACAGAAAATGGGTTGAAAATGATACAGAGAATAGGCCCTAAAATTTTGGTTTGAAACTTGACTCAATAATTTATTGAATCAAAGATAAAAAGTTAAATGCCAAATTAAAAAAACTGTGAACCTTGTTCTGAAATTGTTAAATGCCACAAAGATGAAATCTTTGATAATTTTGAAATTAAGTTCAATGAAAAAAAAAAAAAAAAAGGAAATCTCGCTTTGATTTAATCTCTCAATAATAATGTCTTGTTTTTACAATGGAAAGAATGAATCATATCCATAGGGAACCCACAAAAAATTAATTAAAATGGAATTATATAAAAAAGATAACAAAAAGATACCATAACAAGAGTTCTAACAAAATTAGACTTCTAGGAAAATTTTGAGAAAACGCGTCTAAAAAAATGAACTATACAACTGCATAGTTATAACTCCTACAACAGAATAGAACAACCAAAATTCCACTTTTTATTTTGAGAATAGTATATGCAAAAGCATCCCCTTTGTACTATACGACATCATAGTTATCCGACTGGTTTCCAATTTTGTTCTCTTAATTCCAATGCATCCAACTTGTTTTCGCCTTCATTTCTAACATGAAACTTGGTGTTTGGCTTGTTAACTTGAAACTCTTGGCCTCCGTAGCTTGAACAAGTAAATGTATAGCTTCATTGATCATATTTTCTCACGATCTCGTCATTAGTTCATCTTCAAGTTGAGTCGGATCGTTGTGAGTTTGTTGCCCTCCATGGATCCTATCATTCCCTCCATCTTCAAGAAGATTCGTCCTCGCATCTTGACTTGCACTAAAGAGAAAAAGATCAATAATATTGAAAGTAGTAAATACCTTATACTCACCTCAAAAATTCATCTTGTAGACATTATCATTAATCATTTTGATCACTTGGAATGATCTATCTCCCCTAGGATGTAATTTAGACCTCCTTTGAAAACGTGTTTTTTTCATGTGCACCCAAATCCAACCACCAGGCTCAAATGTAATACACCTTTTTCTTTGATTAGCTTGAGATGCATTTTTTCAATCGTCCTTATATCTAAACCACCTCTTTCAACAACAGATAGAAAATTAAATCCAACAAAGTTAGTGGATTAAGACCATACATAATGTGAAAATGAGTAGTAGAAATTAAATGTTTGGTCCCCAATTTAGTTTATAAATTCACCACAAAATAGGCAAGGAACTCAAGATTGACAAAATATTTTTCATGTTTTAAGATATTCACAATATTTTTCAATTGCATATCTTATATCCATGTAGACTCTTGCAATATACTAGAATATCATCTAACCTAGATACGGGATGATGATATGTTACCGTTAATGAACTCATGTTTACCCCCAAGTTTCCTTTGTTCGTCAAATTCCCCAATTAAGTTTGAAACTCCTTTACTTCCTTAGGGAACAAGTAATCAACCTCTTGTAACAACAAAATATCCAAACTAGGGTAAGGTTGGTTACTCTCCTCAATTTACAGTTTATTGCCATTAATGGGTGGTAACAGCATAGGTATGTCCTAATGAACCAAGTCTTCGAAAACCTGCAATAAAGAAATAGTCAAATTGGGGAAGGGTTTGTAGTTCTCACTAGAGCCTTCTCAATTTCACTCTCTTTTTCATGAGAGCTCACTTTTGACTTTTTTTTTCTCTATCTCTGAAACCTCTCTTTCTTTTCTTTCTTGTGACTGCACTTTTTTTTTTATTATCTTTAGCTACCTCTCTATTTTCTTTTTCACTTTATTTCTTTTCTCTTATGGCTTTATTCTTTTTTCATGATTTTTAGCCACATCTCTATTTTCTCTCTTACTCCTTATTTTTTTCCTCTCTTGTTTCTTCATATGATTAATTGTTTGAGAATTGATAAAAATATGAAATTTGAAACTTTCCATCAAATCATCAAACCCACTACACTTCGTAACAAGTGCTTCATCTACCAAGCGGTACTCTACTCCATCAAAGTCACTAGGATTTCTTCTAGGCCCCCTTTCATGCCTATCTTTTCGATTTCTCATCCTATCACTTCAACTACCGACATTTGTCAATTTCAGCACTAGGATAATGCATGTTTTGCCTCTCAACATTAAGAACTCTTCTAGGTTGCCCCTTTGTAAGTTTGTAACCAATGTATTCCACATGTCCAATCTATCCCTAAATTTCCCACACATCACATTCATTATCTCAAAAATTTGTTGCATTGCCATGAAGAATAATATTTTCCTCCAGTGTTTGCACTCGTGTATCACACAATTTGACTTTTTTTCTCTAATAATCTCACAACTCTGTCTTTTTCCTCTCAATGCTTTCTTGAAAAGTGTTTCATGGAAATAATTCAATCTCAATCGAAAGAATTCACCGCTTGTGAAGTTCAAACAAAGATTGTAGAAGGAATTTGACTTTAGAAAGACTCTAAAAATGAAGGAATGGAAAATTGAACGGAAACACCAATGTGAAATTCAAGAAAGTATTTCTTAAATTCGATTCTCACCTTTTTCGCAACAATATTGACTCCAAAGGATAGTTTGGAGGTTGAATTGAATTCTTGAATGAATTTATATTCCAAAAATTTCAAGAAAATGGTTCTTGAAATCAAATAGGATACTTTTCAGCTTGGAATTTTGATTTTCTTGTTATTGAAACTTTTTTTCTAATTGCTGATTTATTTTTAATTTTTTGTAATTTTCGAATTTTTTTGACACTAAATGTGCAAAAATTCAACAAATGGCCAAAACATCGAAAAAGAATTGATTTGGCCACTAATCTAACGCATAAACGCTTCTTGAATATTTTTGGTGTTTTTATTGAATTGAAAGACTCAAAAGATGAAAAAATATAAGAAGGATCAAGAACGACGAAGAAGGTGAAGAAAAAAAATTGCGGAAATTAAATATATAACCTTGATTTTAGAGTCAAAATTTCGATACCAACTTATGTGAACCCACATAGCAACAGTAGCTCAAAAACCCACAAAAGATTGAATCACAATCCAAGAAAGCTAAAATCTCGGTTTGAAACTTGACCCAATAATTTATTGAATTAAAGAACCAAAGTTATGGAAGAACTTGACCCTTTAATTACACCAAAAAAAATAAAAAAATATGAATTTTGCTATAAAATTGTTGAACACCACAAATATGAAATTTTTGATAAGTTTAAAATTAAGTTCAATAAAGAACAAGAAGAAAGCAAATCTCGCTTTGATTTAATCTCCCAATAATAATATCTTGTTCTTACAAAGAAAAGAACGAATTCTAATTGTAGGGAACCCATAGAGACCTAATTAAAACGGAATTATATAAAATAAAAAAAAATCAAAAAGATGTCATAATTAGAGTTATACCAAAAATAAACTTTTAGGAAAATTCTGAAAAAATGCGTCCAGAAAGTGAACTATGTGACCGCATGGTTATAACTCTTGCGACAGCATTGAACAACCAAAATTTCACTTTTTGTTCGGAATAGTAAATGCAACAACATCCCCTTTTGTATTATGTGATAGCATAGTTATCCAATTGACTTCCAATTTTGTTTTCTTGATTTCAATGCATCCAACTTGTTTAGCCTTCATACCGAACATGAAACTTGGTGTTTAACTTGTTAACTTGCAACTCTTGGCCTCCATAGCTTGTACAAGTAAATGTATAAATTCATTGATCTTATTTTACTCATGTTCTCGTCATTGATTCCTCTTCAAGTTCAGTTGGATCTTTGTAAGTTCCTTGGATCTTATCACAACCACAAGATCAAAGCTTCATAATTATTCCCAAAATATCTTGGGCAATTGGTTGAAACTTTATTTTATACAAGAGAACATCATTTATAGATCATAAACATATTCCATAATTCTCTTGATTCAACACAAAGATCAAACACTAAAAATCTTTACCTTCTCCAATAAGCTTTCGGAGTTCTAAAATTGGGAAGAGACAGCTGAAGTTCCAATTGTTCCAGAATGAGGTTCATTCTTGGTGATCTGTGGGGAAGAAAAAATACAAAGTTTTGGAAAGTGCTGGGGATACAATCGAATTTTTTTTTTTTTGGTAATTTACATTTTGGGTGGTCAGAGTCTACTAAAATTTAGTAATGTCTGTACTAACTATAAGTTTTTTTTTCTAGTAAATCATTTTGGTAACTTGCTTGGATGTTTTTGATCCCCGTGAAGAATTTTTCAAGAAGTTTTCCTTCGTTACCAAATTTTGTGTTATTTACTTTTATTAATTTTGATCTTTATTAATAACTGACATGTAGGGTTTAATTTGACATTAAACTTAATAATTTAAAAAACAATAATTAGTGACTTCTTGTTTTTTATTGATTGTTATTCCGCATTATACACCTTTAGGTGTAATTGGATCTAAATGGTTGATTACAATATTATATTAGTATATTTTACTTTGGGATACTTACAAAAATACCCTTAAAATTATGGATGTTTTGAAAAATCATATGAAATGTTTTTATGAAGTAAAAAATAGTGTATAAAATAAAAAAGTGACACAATGTCACTTTTTAATAAAAATTGTCACTTTTTTACTTTGTTGAAAAAAGTGACAAAACATTAAAAAAAAAAAAAAGGAGTGTTACAAACTCAAAAAAATGATACAAACTCAAAAAAGTGACAAATGCCAAAATAACATCATCCATTTGTACATCATCAGTAATCATGTTCTTAATATAATTAGCACGTCCAGGACAATCCACATGCTGATCATATTAGGAAAATATAGCATATTATTTCACTTTTTTATCTTCTTAAAAAGTGACAAAAACTTAAAAGGTGACACAAAACTAAAAAAAGTAACACAATGTCACTTTTATAAGTTAAGTGTCACTTTTTTATTAAAAAATGACATACAATATCACTTTTATTAAAAGTTGATTTTTGTCAATAAAAAAAAGTGACAGAAATCAAGAATGTAATTGACAAACACTAAAAAAAAAAGTGATAATTTTTTTTTAAAAAGTGACAAATATTAAAAAAGTGACAAAAATCTAAAAAAGTGACGGAAATATATCAAACAAGCACTTATCAAAATATATCAAGATCATTTCAAGCTCCATTTTCCTTATGAATCCAATCAAGGTTAGTAAAAAGTGGAGTTACCATTTCAATTTTCATTTTCAGTGGAGGAATGGAAAATTCATGGATTCACTTCACTTTCTTTGTTTCTGGAATACTCTTTTCCCTTTTTTATGTACTATTTCTACACGACTAGCACCAGCAGAAATCATAATCATTTTTCAAGTTCGACGTTTTCTTGAAATTCCACAAGCTCTTCAAACTTGGAATAACTGGAGTAGCTTTTGCTATCTCCCCCCACAACCCCATTTTTTGTAATTCTCTTAAAACAATCACATTACTAAATTAATCATAGTAGGAAACAAAAATTCTTCATCTCAGACCCCGAACTTTCTCCTAGGAACTTTGCAATTTCTGAGCACTCTTTCAACTAAATTTTCAATAGACTCATTCTTCACTGTCCTAACAAATCTTTCAAACCTGTAGAAGCTATCTTTAGTTTCATCAGAATTATGGGGTCTCAAGTTCATAATGGAGACTTACAGTATTACAATTTAAGATTTTGAACCAATTCCTTGTTCCGATAGCAAAGCAGTTGATCCAAAATAAATTATACATCCATTTAATTCAGAAAAATAAATGAATTCAAAATCTGTAATGTGTGAGAATGAGCGGAGTTGTGACATGGTTGAAGAGTTCTCTTTACTGTAATGGTTTTGGAGTTTTTTGGAGTTGAGAATCGAGAGTTTTGGGGTTTAGGGAGTTAGAACGTATTAATTACATGATTAAAAATTTAATAAGTTAATAAGGTATTATTCAAATTCTTTAATTTTGGAGGGTAGTTAATCTAATTTTCCCATTGCATTTTACTCATATGAAACCCAATCTCAAAGCAAAGAGATAGCCATGTACTTGAGATTTATATTTTTTTTCCTTTGCAAATTAACAGAATTCAAACAATATTTGTAATAAAGATGAAAAATACACAAAAGCTTATAAAGTGGGAGGAGTAAACTGTTATATTTACAAGAGAAAATTTTAAATTTATTTTGTAGATTTTCAAGCACCCTTGGATATTTCTTTCGTTAGAAAAATCGAATGCTAATAGCTAAAACAATATTTAAAGTTACCTAAATTATGTCCTATTTAAAGTTGAAGGATCAATATTATTTTGGAATTCTGAATCAATACATAGTTTAAAGTTTAGTAATATAATTTAGCACTCAACAACTTACAGCCACGGCGCCCATGGCCTAACGGATAAGGCGTCTGACTTCTAATCAGGCGATTGTGGGTTCGAGTCCCACTGGGCGTGCATAAAATTTTAATACTTTTGTACCTTAAATGAAAATTGTTAATTATTAAACGATTATGGCCCAGCCCATTTATTCAAATAGATTGAGCTAAGAAGTCAATTGGGCCTCATTGTAACACTTGCAACCACGGTTTTTAATTAAAGTCAATTCTATAAAATGGAAATTACACCCCATCAATACAATTTAAATTGATATTCAAATTTTACATTTCAACTTTTTTAATTCCAAAATTACTAGGCATTATGTTTCGTAATTTTTTTTTTTTGTCAAATGAAGTTTGTTTTTGGACAAAATAAAATAATTGTTTCCCCAGTTAAATCAATTTTTTTAGTTTTATTTCATGTGATGCTGTTTGTTTTCGGCACATAACACTTCCAATTTTTCATGAACAATGTATCATACAGCATGATGTTAAATCAATTTTTTTAGTTTTATTTCATGTGATGCTATTTGTTTTCGGCACATAACACTTCCAATTTTTCATGAACAATGTATCATACAGCATGATAAATATGAGAGTTAGTGTGTATAGTACATAAATACAAGTGAAAAATTGTGAAGTTCTCACTTAGCTAAACAACTAGAGTTCTTTAGGAAACCATACAAAATGTTATCTACCTGATTTTAGCTTTTGCATTTGTACACACGCTATGATTATATGGATTTCAGACGATGGAGCAATGCAACTCAACGTTATTGTACTACTTTTGTTTATTTTCCATATTCACTCCATGTAACGTAACGTGTAGTGTAATATAAAACCTTCATAGACTTCCCTTATTGTAAAAAAAAAAGAGTCAAACTTTACCTAATCATGCACCGTCACTTAGGTACGTTACATTTCATAGGCATGTGATTCCTGACTATAACTTTTTATGTATGTATACTTATCATAGAATTGTGAAGTACATTAGAAGGGGAATGACACTGCGAATGTACAATCATATGTAGTATTCATTTCCTTTAATAACTAAAACCCCACACACATTATATCATCGGATACCACAATACAACATGTCGTCGTTAAGTTGCATTTCGTCACATTATGTTCTTTCATTTATTCCTTCCAAACATACATAAGTATTGAATAAAATCACGAGAATACGAAATTTCCTTTTCTATTGTGTTATATAGTTATCTGACGCTATTGATTCGTTTTATCAATGAAAATTGAAATTTTACGTCATCTACGCTAACAAATTTGGGGGAAGCATCAAACTTATGCTACAAATATGACCTCATATCGATTCTTAATCGCAAGGTTAATTAGCAACGAGAGTTGTTTAGGCAGTCATGCTTCGAACAATTCCTGGACATGAGTGATATTTGTTTACAACATCAGCTCATCCACATATTTTCAGGCAGATTTATGAAGTTTTGAATTGTGACATTTTGCCTAGTCTAACTTTACCTAATCATGCACCGTCACTTAGGTACGTTACATTTCATAGGCATGTGATTCCTGACTATAACTTTTTATGTATGTATACTTATCATAGAATTGTGAGGTACATTAGAAGGGGAATGACACTGCGAATGTACAATCATATGTAGTATTCATTTCCTTTAATAACTAAAACCCCACACGAAGTATGTCATCTGATACCACAATACAAAGTATTTCCTTTGAATTGAGACATTTTGCCTAGTCTAAAATGTATGGAGACAATACCACAAACAAATGGAAGATGGGAAATTGTGGGCTAAAAAATAAGTTTTTCTGAAAGTCAAAAGTGTAGTTCGGAAAGATGTTGAAAGAGTTTTCTCGAGACTACAACATGACACGACAGATGAGGACGTGGTGAAGATGGAAATCCTGCATTCATACGAGACGAACTTTCTTTCTTGGTGTGTTAAAATAGGTGAACCAATCGCATTTGAAAAAGTATAAAATAATAATAATATATTCCCTATGAAGGAGTCTCTATTGAGTGTTTGACCAACCGGAAACTGGTGAAGGAATTGCCCATAACTAACTCTTTATTATATTTTTCACTTTGTATTTATTGCGTGGGCCCAAATTGTCAATTCGGCTAAAAATAAAAATCCTACTTATTTTGGGACCACTAAATAAATTATATTTTCTATGAAATATAAATAAATTACCAAACTACAACTTATTTTGTAAATAAGTAATTTTGAAGTACAACTAAACATGCTTGTAGTCCAATTAATCAAAGCAATAGGAGAATGCAACCTCCAAATTGACAGGAGACACGTTTTTTCAAGTGGTTGAGCTGGCTTAAAGCTTCCCCTATCAAAACTTAATAATTCAATTTTGACTAAATAATCCCCTCCCAAAAATATAAAAAAGGTAAAATATCGGGCATGCGCGCACGTATGTTCTAGAAATGTCAAGAATGCAAATATGACACAACCATAATTTCTTATTTTCAAACTCAATCGAGTGGTGTGGTTTTTTAACTAAATTCCATCGAGTGCTCTATGATATTTTATTCATATTTTACGAATCATTCTTCTTTATTTTAATGTGTGTGAAGATGTTGAGTAAACACCTTTCTTTTTTTCAAAGGAACATTGTAACTCTTAAATCTAATTTAAGTATGTCTCATTTCATTTATATGATTATCATATGATTACTTAAAATTTAACTAATAAAAAGAGATGAATATATTATTCTTTAACTTTTATGTATTAAATTAATAACAAAGCACCCATTGGTTGCCTAATTTTTTATAATATATTTTGTAATATATGATTTTTTAAAATAAATGTGTGATTAATAAGCAATGTATTTTTTTTTATTTTATTTATAAAATTATTTAATTAGGAGAATGTGTGATCGAAAATTCATGCCGGATGAAATGGGATTCGAACCCATTATACAATCTTGAGTTTGAGGAAAATAAATTTTAAAGAAAGGGACTCGGCTTTTGATCTTGTTTATAAGTAACTTTTTAATTACTTTTCTTGACGAGACAACTACACTGTCAACAAAAAAAGTTAGAATGGCTATTTTTATAAGTACGAACAAACTTGTCAAAAGTTGTCGCTTTTAAATTTTTTACATTAAAAATAGTTTGTTACACTCTTTTTTATTTAAGCGCGTTTAATACTATTGTCAATTGTACTTATGATACGTGTGATTGCACGTAATTAAAATGTGAAAAAGGTACCACTATGATCTTATGACACATAACCCTATATGCACTTTGGCACTAGATTTTTCCATTAATGCTTTTAGCTAGTTACATTTGAATTGATGCATTTTTAGAAGTTCCCTCTTCTAGGGGTGGAGGGGCACCTATAGTGGGGAGGAATCCTCAAAAGTGGACCTTCATATCAATAAGAATAGTAAACCTCTCCCCTAGGTGCTATCCCAGAAGATAATGGATACAACTAAAAATAATGATTTTTTATCTTAATTTTTTTAAAATAAATTTTGGGTGGAATCCATAAATTTTAAACATGCATGTTATGATGTAAAATCTTGAAATTCTACCGCGTTGAAGAATTAACAAATCTGTTTTGTGGTAATAAATATATGAACTTATAATAAGAAGAACAATTTTACATCCAAGTCTCCGTTTGGCAAATTTGTAAATCACTTATAAATTTATGAACTATAATAAGATGATCGAATTTTAAATCCAGTGCTCAATCTCCTTTCAGAGCATCTTTTCTAAAAGCAACCACAGAAATTCATAAATTCTAACAAACGAGTATGATGTACAATCCTGAAATATGATCGAGTCGAAGAACTAACAAACTCGTCATAACTAATTTATGAATTTACAATAAGATAACCGGTTTCATTTTAACATCGAGTATTTCTTATTATTACACATTTATGAATTTACAATAGGATAACCGGTTTCATTTTAACATCAAGTATTTCTTATTATTACACATTGCTATAATTTCAGCTCACATTCTCCACTTTCCCTTTTGAGAAGGCTAAGCCTTTTGGTTTACCCTAGTGCTTAATCTCCTTAAAGTGCATTTTTTTCCAAAAGCAATAAGACAAGAAATTTATAGGCAACCGATGGTGTGTATTCTTAAATTTTTTTCCCTTCAAAATCAACAAATAAGGATCAAATTATAACCTAAAAAATTGCAATTTGGAGAAAAAAAGAAAAATGTATACATATTCTTACACGAAAAGCTAGAACCATTTCTAGTTTTAGTCGATTGAAGGCTACATAAATGTATCTGGCAGACGAACGTAATCCACACATGACCCATGAAATAGATTGAAATGCAAACATCGATTGCACGCCTAACGAAACGAATTTATAACGTGAATGGAAATTTTTCTTCTTTTTAATCCTAACTATTGATAGCACACAATTTAAGCTTATGCTAAGGCGTAACATAGACTAGGCCTCATTCTCAAGCAAACCCATCTTTTTAGGTTAGGATCAAACCTCTTTTTTCAGTCTCAAAATAATCGATTGCAGTGGAACAATTGTGTTCTACAATAAAGGCTAGCTGCAATGAGTGGAAGGATTTAATTCAGTAGGAGGATTGGGCGGTGGGGTGGGGGTGTAAGTGTTTCTTTTTGTTATAATGGCCTGCCCAAGTGAGACATTGCCATTACAAAGTAACAGCTGTAATATAGGCTGAAATGACAATTGCTAAAACACAAAAGCACACTAGGCATTGATTGTAAAAACTAAAAATAGAGTCCTATACATTTTAAAATTGGTTGTAATAAATCGAATCGAGCATGCGAGTCTTCTAATATTACCAAGTTGAATTGTTGATGAGCCAAGCCAGTTTTAGTAAGACATTCTAGTAGGTCGAGTCTGGTCGAGTCTGGTCGCTTAAAATTGAAGGGTTATAGTTGCAAGATTAGTTACTCAAGTTAAGTCTTATTAAATAGTTGTACTAAAAAGTTAAAATGTGTTTCAATCTTATGAAGTAGCCCTACTGGAAAGTGAGAGCATCACCTTGCAATGAAAATATGAATAAGAAAACATCATGCTTTCCTTAGAAGAGAGTCTGACAGGTTATTTATGATTTTATATAATCATTCTATTGTCTCATATTACTATAATTGTACTTAAAGAAAAAGAAAAAAAAAAAATAGAAAGCATAAAAGGACTATTAGAATCATGAAAAAATTTCAACTTAGTACTTTTGAATTATTTAGATTTTACATAGTAATATTTATTTAAAAGTATATTTTAATTTGAATTTTAAGATTATATCCAGATTGATAACCAACAATGTTAATCAGATACTGACAATAACTTACAAGTCAATTGATAGGTGGACCATACTCGTCTTAATGACGAAAGGTTGGTTTTAAAAGATGGTGGGCGGTGGCGTTATGGAGTAGGGGAGATGGAGACCTAAAAGATGATCTTATATTGAAAAATATCGTGTTTATCTATACGTATTAAATTCAATAACTTAAATTTGATTAGAGCGGATATAATTAAATTTATATACCCAAACATAAATAGGCATTATATATTAATACTTCAAATCAAATCAAATCAAATCTAGGATTACTACAATCACACGACAAGTAAACATAGACCAAATAGGGTTGGCTCTTATTTCTTCAATCCTTCCACTAGATTCCATAATTTCTTTTTCTGACTTTTTTTCTTTATTGTATTTTGACTAACAAAGGAAGTTGAAAGTTCAATCGAGGGCCCAAACTAGAGAGCCAGTGCACTTTGAGAAAAAAGGTCACCACAAGAATAGAATTATATGATTCGCTCATGTTCATAAATTATTTTTTATATATTTAGGTCACTTTTATTTACACATCTTGAAAAATTTACAAGTATCAATTATTTATTTATTATTGAGGCCGTTTATAAATATTTTCCAGACATAAACTCGAATTAAAATTGTAGCAATGACCCAATTTATTAAATGATCAAGCAAGTTAGTCTCCAGATTTTGAAATGGAGTAAGACATTTTCTCTCAACTTTCCATTATAGTTATGTAATCGATTCTTAACAACGGAAATCATACTAATCACATCAAATCATCATGTCATTAAAATAAATTCTATCTTCGTAAAGATAAACATTTGAGAGTCGCGTGATGATTAATACAGATTTTATCGATTTGCATAGTTAACAATTGATTGTACGACAACATGAAATGTAGAAAACTATATTGCTTCTAATTTCTCAGATCGAAAATCCATCAAATTCAGACTAGAGTAGTACTAAAATGGATAGTCTTACGAAAATTTCATCTCCTTGATTTTCTTAATCATTTTACCTGTATGAAACTCTTCCAAACCTATTAGTAACTAAAACTCTAACATATCAAATAATTCTTGAACTTTGTGAGTTATAAAAGTAATTCTTACCCTTTTAATTAATATTAAATTATATTTCAGAAAATTAATTTCAAGTAAAATAATACAAATCAAACGGGGCCAGATTAGCCTTTAATCGATTCCTTTATCATGATTAATATGTAGAGTAAACTGTATGCGCCAGTGGTCCAAAAAAAAAACCCCATTCTATTCACAATTAATACATGTAGGTAAAGCAACTTGCCCCATTGATAGGAATATTCAAATTAATTAACTTCTTCTTCTCCCCCTCCCCCTCATTATTATTATTGAAAGCTACTAGTTCGACCCTAAAATTACTTAGCCCCCGTTTGACACCCATTAATTTCTTATTCTCATTCTCTTTTTCATTTTCATTCTTCATTTCAACCACACATTCTTTAAATAAAATAATATTACAAACAAATAAAAAACATTTCATCACTTTTCCACCACACATTCTCACATCAATCACTATTCCAAAATTTCTATTCTTTAAAAAATTAGATTCAAACACACCTTTAATATGTAAATAATGCGGAATTAAACTTACCAATTAAAAACAACTAGTCACTTTTTAATTGTTCTAAATATTTAATCAATTAAGTCAATTTTATCCAACATTGAATTGCCACAATAGTAATTAAAATAGTAAATAACACAAGATTTGTTGATGCGGAAAATCCTCAATTGGGTAAAAATTTATGGATCAAGCCAATAGTTTTTAATATAGACAATAAAAACTTTTAGTATGATCCAGCCTAGAAACCTACTAAACTCGCCGATCTAACTTATATAATCTCCGAAACCCGCAGGAATGTGATTCGCTCACACTGCTTCCAATCTTCAGAAATTGTATATTTCTCGAGGACCACAAAAAATACCTTGTTTTTGTACCTTCCTAATTATATATAGGAAGTGTATGTTTTGGATTATATAAATTTGATGTTTTTCCGAACTTGTGGTTGATTGATCTCAAGAACCAAAAATTTAATCTCAATGTTTAGATGTATTCTTGAATCTTGGAACGATATTATGAAAATGTAATGTAATGGTCAACCACCACCAAAAACGTCATGGGCATTATGTATTTATAATATGAAGTATTTTGGTAGTATAAGATATATAGAACTCTTAAAAATCATGAACTAAGTTTTCACATATAACGTCACTTGAGTGTCAAGCTAGCGATGGGTGAGCGAAATGTGTGTTGCTTGAGCGATAGCCGGACGGCAGGTTGGGGGGCAATAATTCTGCTTTTTCCACTCGAGCATCAGCTAAGCGACAGATTAGCATAAATTCGACGACTCTTTCTCTATATTTCATACTCAAACCCAAAAATTTCTAGTTCATCTATATAACCTCCAAAAGACTCATTGACTTTTACAACTCTTTTATAATAATAATTTTCTTTTATAATAATCATTTTGTTTAAAGAATTGTCAATACAACTAAAAACCTAACAAACTCCTCAATTGACATTCTGTGAAAAAACTATACAATACAAGCCAATGATGTAAAAACAAAACTAATCTACCCAAACTCAATTTGAATATCTATCTCTTGCATTCCTTGAAAACTCTGTTTTTTGAAATCAATAACTCAAATACCTAGTGTAAAAGACGTGATACAAAAAATATAATAATTGAAACTATCATAAATATGCTAGCTAGATTAAGAAGTAATACTAATATTAATCAAAACACCAACTGAAACATTAATGTCACAAAATATCAAAACTTAAAAGGCTAAACATTCAAATCGTTGAATGAACATCTCTCCTTTACTGCAAACTCTCTCTAAAATACAGTTACATTATCAAAGAAAATGCCCATCATTTTCTCTTCCCCTCTTGTCAAAAATGACGAAGGGAACTATAACTACAAAATATAATAACTCACATATGTAGTTGATATCATGCACACGTATAATCAATGATCAGTAAACTTTTCTACATATTCAGTTCAATTCTAAATGAAATAAATTGTATAAGTGTCTCATGTGTGTAAAGTACCACTAATTCTTTGTGATCAAAACTACAAACCTTAAATTTGTAAGAAATGACATGCTAAATATCACTTTTAAATTAGTTTATTCCCCCTACTGATGAAAGTCAAATCAATAATGCATATTATGACATATAAATAAAGCTCATTTTCATGTATATTATTCTTTTTTCCTCTTACTCTGACTATATATACATTTTCGCACCATTTATATTTTTCTTTTTAACATCATCATTTTATTTTCAAAATCTCACATCTTATGTGCAGACTCATCTCCATTAAGCTACTAAGATGACTCATATAACGATTTTTGGGTCGATTACTCCAAGTTAGTTGACCATAGGGTATTAAAATTTGAGAAACCCCTCGAGCTCAATTGCTGGAGTCAAATAAGTTTCGAAAAAGAGTTTAAGATGAACCATTTTTTTAATTTAAGGAGATATACTAGAGTTTAGGTCTACCAAATTAAGATCAATCCATATTCAATGTCACTTTATCAATAGATGATGCTCATCCCAAATCTCACACCCGCGATGACTTACTCATAAGATCATAGTATGCGCAGTGTAGATAATACATGAAGAAACTTATACTAAGTACTCCACATAAACATAAATAAAGTAATAGAAAATATGCTACAACACAACAATTAAACTCATACTATGTCACAACACACATGTTCAAGTAAATCATATAGCATGCTGTAATTAAAAAAATTCCACTTATTTTTATTTTTATTTTTAAAAAAAAACTACTTAAAAAATCAATTCAAAAAAATATGAGTTGCATGCAATAATGAATGAATCACCATTAATAAGAGTATGCATAAAAAATACCTAATTAATTAGATATACAAACAATTTTACCTTTAAGAACACCGATATCAATTTCAAAATTTTCAGTTCACTATTTTTCACCAAAACCTTGCTAGAACTAGAATTATTCACAGTCAATTGTTTTAATAACACAATCATTTGACTCACCTGATTAGTAAGAAAGTCAACTTTACTAGATATGTCATGATTTCAACTTCTTTTCACAAGTCAATTGTACTTAAGCCTTGTGTGTCCCAACTCACCACAATTAAAATATGTAGGAGTAAATTTATGACCAAATCTACGTGGTTCTTGGAATCTGTTTCGAAACATCATACGCAGTCCAATGAGATTACCTCATCTCTAAGTCTTACTAGTAGTAGGGACGAATGTGATTTTGGAAGTGCTAGCATCATAAGAATTAGAATTATCATAGCCTAGACCACTCATGTTCTCAAAAGGCTTGTTCATCCTTATAAGATTATCAAGCTTTTCAAAACCACCAGAGAAAGCAAGAAATTGAGACTTGAAATGTTCAAGTTCGCACAGAAG
This sequence comes from Fraxinus quadrangulata, assembly GCA_903798255.1. Classification (NCBI taxonomy): domain Eukaryota; kingdom Viridiplantae; phylum Streptophyta; class Magnoliopsida; order Lamiales; family Oleaceae; genus Fraxinus; species Fraxinus quadrangulata. The sequence continues at coordinate 52,965 of CAIGRB010110043.1, forward strand.
ATTCTTAACCTGGATTTCTAATTTATCATTCTCAATGGTTAGCTCATTAACTTTCCTAGAGAACTTCTCAATTTCATCTGTATGATTCTTAATCTTAGACTCTAGGAATTGATTCACAATATTTAATTTATTGAGGCACAAAGTAGACTCTCAAAGGTCAGCTACAAGTTTATCTCTAACTAGCTCAAGTTCATAACTTTCTTAAGTACGACTTTATTGACCTTCTTAATCTTAAGACTTTACTCAGATAATTTTTGATAAGACTCACGAATCTCTTTCTCATATTCAGAATCCTACTCAGATTGCTCACCACTATCTACTTCTGCAACCTTCTCACGTGCTTATCAGATTTACTTTTAATCATAGAAATGAAGAACATAAACTTCCCACTCTCCTCATGAGTGGACATTTCACTTTGATTATTTGAGCTAGACTCGTCATTAGTCAAAGTTGCATTCATAGTATTACCCTGATTTCTCTTACCATTAGGGTACTCACTTCTTTAGTGGCCAAAACATTGATACTTATGACATCTCACGGATTTATATATCTTTCTAGACTCACTGAAATCATCTCTATTTCTCTTTTTAGTCTTCTTATTTCTAAATTATTTTTTTGAAAATTTTTAACGGAGTAGGCTATTTCCTCATCATTACGTGATTCCGAATAAGAAGAATTATGATAATCATTCCTAACAGTGTTCAAGGTCAATGACTTATCATTCTTAGGTTTAACTAATGTTAGTTCATAAGTATGGAGATATCCAACTAATTCTTCAACCTTAATATCATTACTCTCCTCTGTAGCCATGATTTTAGACCCAAATCTCTCAAGTAAGGATTTAAGGAAATTTTTGACAATCTTAAATTCAGGAATTCTCTTACCAAGGTTGAAGTTAAAGTTAACTATGCCATTCAAGCTCCCGAAGTCATCGAATGTCTCATCATCCTTCATCCTAATCTTTTCAAACCTAGTTATCAACGTCTGTCATTTAGAACTCTTAACAGCCTAAGTTCCCTTATGTGTGGTCTGTAAAATATTCCAAATCGCCTAAACTCTTCAGGTGACAGCCTAAATAGAGCATATAAAGCCTTAATATTCCAATTACACTAATCTAAATTAGTCTATGGACAATTAGCTATGGGGATGACAATATTATTAACGGTACTGAAGGGGTAGCCCAACCATTTAATATGCTCAATCAAATACATTCATTCATATATTTTTAGGAAATTTCTCATTCTAACTTTCAATAGGCATAGTTATTGCCATTAAAATATGGTGAGATAGACAATAAACTACTCATCTAAAAAAACTAAGGTTAGGAAATGAATTAGGGCTCTGATAGCACTTGAAAGTTACTTGTTCAATTCTAAAATCACCTAATATGTGAATAGCGCGGAATTAAACTTACCTATTAAAAGAAACAAGTTACTTTTTAATTATGTTTAGTCAATCAAATCAATTTTATCCTAAATTGAATTGTCATAATAATAATTAAAACAGTAAATAATACAAAATTTGTTGACGAAGAAAACTTTTAACTGAGTAAAATCTCCGAGACAAAACCAATAGTTTCCACTATAGATAATAAGAACTTACAATATGATTTAGCCTAAAAAACTCACTAGATTCACTGATCTAATTCCTGTAATTTTCAAGACCCACTGGAATATGTTTCACTCACACCTGCTCCCAATCTTCTAAAATTGTTTATCTCTTAGGAATCATCAAGAACGCCTTGTTCTTGTACTATTCCTTTACTTCTAATTCAACCTCCTTTAAATTTCAACAATCTCTCAAAGCTATTGAGAAAATACATTCATGATTATATCTAGGAAGTTAGTGTTTTGGATTATATGAATTTGATGTTTTTTCGAAATTGTAGTTGATTGATCTCAAGAATCAAAAGTCAATCTCAATATTTGAATGTGTTCTTGGATCTTGAAATGATGTTATGAAGATGTAATATAATGATCAACCACCACCCAAAAGGTCATGGGCATTGGGTATTTATAATATAAGATATCTGAGTAATATATGATAGATATAACTTTTGAAAATCGCTAACTAGGGTTTCACGTATAACATCGTCGCTCGAGCATCATGTTAGTGATAGGCAAACAAGACGTTTGTCACTCTAGCGATAGCCAGTGTGACGACGGATGACAATGATTCTGCTTATTTTGCTTGAGCATCAGCTAGGCAACAGACTAACGTAAATTCGACGATTCTTTTTCCATATTCCATTCTCGAATCCAAAGATTCCTAGTTCATTTATACAACCCCCAAAATACTCATTGACTTTTAAAACTTTTTTATAATAATCATTTTGTCTAAAGAATTGCCAATACAACTAAAAACCTAACACAATTAGTATTCCATTAGTTAGACATTTTTGGCTCAACAATGTGCTAATTCGAGGATAAGGCTGGACTTGAGATCAGGAAAATATTCTTGAGTTCGNGAGGACATATATAAGGACCATACAGTTGGATCCATCTATGGTTTCATTAAGAAGAAAATGAAACATTCTTGTAGATAGTATTTATGGAGCATGTCTTTGAAAGCGATCAGAGTCGAGTATTGGACAAGATTGGACGGTAGAAGTTTCTTCTTTTAGTTTAATTTTAGTTCAATATTTCTTATCAAACATACAAGAAATATTTATTTAGAATTGACTCAACAACTATATGAGTCGTCTATGCATTATAAGTTTGTAAATCTAATGTTGTCACTACTGTCTAATATTCCTTACCAAACATACATGAAATATTTATTTAGAACTGCCTCGACAACATTCTGAAGTTTGTAAACCTTGTGTTTTCACCAATATCTAATCTTCCCTACTAAACGTACAAAAAATATTTATTGTGCTTGCACGAAAGTGATTTTTTGATAAGTGAATTTTTTGTGTTGTTGAAAGTGAGTGGTCTATTAGAAAAGTGATTTTGAAATAATCACTTTTAAATCAGAGCTTTGAACTTACTTGATAACGGTATGTTTGTATCAATGTATGCATTTTAAAGTTTGCAAAAATCCATTAAGATTAAAATTGTAATTAGCTATGTCTGAATACATTTTCATGCTTGTAAAATTTAGTAAATTTTAAGGTATATTTTTATTATCAAATCGAGTGTGAATAGTTTGGAATTCGACTCAAGATGCATGCACTATTTTTGGAAAGTAAAACCTAATATTTTTTACTAAAACTGAATGAATGAACAAAATAAACCTTAATTGTAAATAATTTAAGATCAACTATGTAAATTATTTTCCTTTTTATTCTAATTCCATCCAACCTACGGCTACATCTAATTAATTAAAAACTGAAATGACACATTCCAAGATTTTGATCTACTTCTATATCTTCAATTTAAATCCAATTTGCGTACGATATTGTTTTTAAAGTTTATGCAAACATATCACTAAGTGCCTGTATGAGCTCTATTTTTTTTCTCGAAATAATACATTTTGGAATAGTAATATGATGGAGAATGTGTGGTTAAAAAATGAAAATATCTTTTAAATTTGCGTTTATTATTATTTTATTGAAAAATGTGTAGTTAAAAATAAAATAAAGAAAAACACATTTTTGAAATAATGGGGACGAAACAAAATCAATTGTCTTTTTTTTTATTTGCTCTTAAAAACACTATTAACTTTTTTTTTTTTTTTTCACGTTTTCTTCTTGTTTTATGATTATGAAAACCAACAAATTTAAAAAGTTGTGTAACTTCATAATTAATAATTATCAAGATGTTTGTTAACTCAATCAAATCAAGATCAAAACTTTAAACATATTTTGTCCACGCAATTCTTTGTTTTAATAACTTTAATGAAATCGTTTTTTTTCATGTTAATCCAACAACATAGTCAAGATTAAGAATCTCATAATTTTCATTTATAATCATTAAACTTGTCTAATAAAAAATCAATGTGGAAGGTGATAGTTATTAGGGTTGTCCAAATTATAATTTCTTAGGTGGAGGGCCCTAATTTGCCAACACCCGCACAAAACCTAACTTACCTTTTTTTTTAAAAAAAAAAAATGAAATAAAAATATTTAAATAGGCATAAATAATTTCTATATATCAATTGGTAATTTTCTCTAAAAATACTGAGAAAATAGAGACGAATCAATAATTCTTACATCATAATTATCTTTTCGAAATTTAATTTCAATTTCAATTTTATACTGCTAACCGCATATCATAATTATACTATTTAAAACATCATTTTTATACACCGTAAAAACCATCAAACATTGGCTAAATAAGAGGAAAAATAGTTTAGGACAATTTCGTCCTACGATTATGTGGAAGTGGTCAATGGTCTGCCCAACAAAAATAAAGGGTGCTTAAATCAATAAATCTTAAATATTGGACCATCTTCCTAGTACATTTTCCAATAAGATCTCAAAAGACCAACATCCTCTCAGTGTCCCACTCTCCTAAAACCCACGAGCACCATCTCATACAAACCAAATATACCAACCCAAATAAAAATTCTAATCAATTGATTATAACAATATGTAATTAGTATATAAACTTTGTTTCATAGTTATATGTGACATAAAATGAAATAGTTTTCTTGGTTTCTTTAAAAAAAAAAAATTATCAAAGCGATGCTTTTTGAACGAATTCTATCAACAACAATTGTGATATGACACATAACTCTTCTTCAATCAGACTTCTACCAATATTTCCATCGAATGTGGTAACTCTTGTCATCCTTTCATGATCACTACCTAATCCTAATTAGTGTGTTAACATACAATACATTAGTCGTAGCTATTAAAAATAGGAAAGACTTTCGGTGCAATTTTCTTTATTATCATTTTCTTACGTGTTTGTTGACGCAATAATTATAATGATCTTAGTTTATGCTAAACATCGTGCTTATGTGACACACTACATTAATGGGTAGGTGGGCCACCTAAGCACGGTATTTAGCATAAACTAAGTACGATGCTTAGCATAAATTAAGCACTGTACTTGGGAGATCAAACATACATACATTCTTCTTATAGGTGAAAATAACTTATCATAATTTTGTTTAAGAATATAAAGAAGCAAGAACACAATTAATTAGGAAATGACAAATCGGCTATAAGTAAGATAGAAACTTTAAAAAGCATTAAGCAATAAGGGAATAAGAGCCCATAAGATGATTGATGGGTCCATACTCCATAGTGTCACTATACTTCAAATATCATGTGGAAATGTTATTTGTAAGGTCAATGGGGAGCATCATACATTTTACTACCAACAAAATTAACAAGTGGATGATAAAAATAAAAACATAAGAAAGAATAAAAAATACTTAGAAGAGGGTTTTTGGGTGGCCTAAAAAGACTAGTTTTGCATAGTAGAAAGGTACAAAACACTAATACAAAGAACCTCATCATTTCAAATTCCATATAAAAAACAAAACAGAAGAGAATTAAGAAGATTGTACTAATATATGCATCTATCTAGGAGAAAACAAACCCCACAAATTTCAATAGAATAGAGGGGAAGTAAAGGAGTAAAAGTCAGTTGCTCGAGGAAGAAAATGAGGAAGCAAGAAGTCAAATAGCACTATAATCTAAATGACAAAACCTCAATTCTTACCAATTTAGTATTGAACTTGATTTAATGGACAAAATTAAATTTTTTTTTTCTTCTCAATACTATCTAATACCGTAAAGTATTGAATTTTTTGGTTTCCCCATCCTAGTCAATTTGGTCCAACCATATTACAACTCAATGATCTCAATCTAACATCACAAAGACATTGCAATTTGCAAATCAAGATTTTAAAAATATTCCACCCCACCCCACGCCACCCCACTCCACTTCTCCTTTTCTCCTGGTATAATACTTTCTTGAAAGGAAAAAAGCAAGAAATTGGCAGAGTTCATGAGAATTTCATGTCCTTAAATTTGCCTGCTTTCACTCTCACAAACTCT
>CAIGRB010110052.1:9238-24246 GCA_903798255.1 Fraxinus quadrangulata
GAACTCTGACCAGATGTAGAGGAAATGCAATTTGGTATTTGGATTATAGGAACGATGTTGTTCTCACCAAAACAAACTCACAAGATGAAGCTTTAAAGATAAAATATATGAATTCTCTCACAAATGAAGCTCTTTCAATGGTCAACCTTCATGGTCACGTTCAAATGTATTTTGGTATATGTAGGTAGGTTAGAAAACAAATAGGCCGTGTAAAAATCCTTTAAATCACGAAATAAAAATTTCTCGGACAACACTGTCAATCGAGCGAGGGCTCAGCGACATGCTGTCACTCGAGCGAAGGCAAGGGCAAGGCGACAGTTGAGAGACGGAGATTCTATTTTTGACGCTCGAGCCAATCCATTTTTAACTATACAATCCTTGATATTTTTACTACTTATAAACAACTATAAGAACAGCAAATCTAGGAATTTATGTTAGTGAGGGTTTATATTAAAACATAGGAAGTCAACAACAATCCAACAATAAATCAACAGTACAATAGTCCAATAATATGTCAACAAGGCAACAACTATCTTCCAATATGCCAACAAGATGACAAGTAAACAAAAATTCAAGGTTATCAATAATAGACTAGCATGACAACAAGAATCTAGTAATTTCATTTAAATATAAACTAATTATTAATAACAATTAGCAAATAAATGAAAAAAAAAAAATTAAAGCAAGGCTTATCAAACTAATAACGCAAACGCTAGATGACAAGATGAAGACGCACACTGAACCTAGAATTTCTACACGTTTTACATATTTGACTGAGGTCTTCTTATATTTGATCTATATGAGCAAAAATACTTAAATGTATGTGTAACATAAATCAGCTGTCATGACAGTGTATGTCTATCTTTTAACCAATGGTCTCAAAAAAGGCATTAGGAGGGAGCCAAAAACAACTCATCCATGTGACGATGGATTGATCGGAGTCATCTCTGTAACTTTTTAGTTTTTGCATTTTCGTCCCTACTTCAAATTTTTCATACAAGTTTGGTCCCTTCTTGTTCAAATCTTAAATATTGGTCCTGCAACTTTTAATTGGTTCTTTTTAAGTGCTGTAGCTTTCGAGCGGTCTCGATCTCCTTCTCCAAAAAAATCTTCAAATCATAAGAAATTGGTTCTTTTTAAATTTCAAAAGTTACTCCCAAAACTTTTTATAAGTTGAATTACACTCACAAGTTTCTTGTGACTTTCCTCAAATTGCTCTTTTAATACTTCTTATAAATTTCTGGCAATCCAATTAGATTTTAATTGATTTGAACAGACTTTAATTAAGTTCAAAATCTTCATTTTTGCTTGAAGTAATGCTAAATTTGTGTTTTACCTGTCCTAGCAATATTTACACTAAATTATGTAAAAATATGTTTAATTTTCAAATGAATATCAAGTTTGTAAACATGAATAAGCGTGTAGATCAATGCCCTAATTGTATTATCCATTATTATGCTACTAATGGCTTCACATCACCCTCAAAGGCCGAAGGATGAAGTCTACAAAATTGTTTAACCACTGCAGCATGATTGCTTCTTTCTCTTGTAGATTACATTACTGCTACTCGACTTATGTTCTATATCATTGCAAAGAATTATTGTTTGAACTGAGCATCGGCATTACTTTTGCATCGAGGCTAGCATAGATTTTTGCATAAACATCTTAGCTCTTGAAGCCAACTCTTAGGTGAAAAGGTAACCGATTAAAATAGCAATAATACTTGTCTAACAACTATGAATTAAATCATACATCATATGTCATACGTCCACTATATGTCTATTATGTTTGTTGGAAAAATTGGTTTTTAATTACTTTGTTTGATCAACTTTTGACCAATTATTTTAATGGGTCCCGTTAGTTGGACAAAAAATTTCTTTGACCGAGTGTGTTCTACTTCATGAGTAGATTAATGTAATGTATTTATTTTCTCAAAATCAATTTAAGGTGAATGAAAAACTAAGGCCGAAATATTACCACTTGGAAGTTTAAATAAATTCAGAATAAAAATTGTTAGGAAATTGAAAAATGACAATTCCACGTAGGAAAATTAGAAGAAAGAAACCACTTGATATTGCTCAAGATTGGGACTTGGATTTGGGCCCAAAAGAGTACCAATAGTCTTTGAATTATATTATTTTATTATTATTTAAAGTAATAATATATTTATTTTCTCCGAAATTTATGTGCGTAACACGTGGCTTTTTCTAGAATCTGATGGTTGACAGATAAATTGTCTGTCCAAACGGGTTATGTCTGTTGAAGACACAACTTTTCGACTGTTGTATCTTTTGGATACAACTTTTCAAATTCTATATAAAGGTTCCAATACTCCGGATTTTATTCATTCCAAAATCAATTCTGATTTTATTTTTCTTCCAAATTATATTCCTTCATCCCTGCATTATTCCATATTTTGCATTTCGATCTCAAAAGTCATTTTCGTGCATTTTAGTCCTCTAATTTTAGAGAGATAAAAGACGTGAGTAGGTTCGCTGGATCTTATAATTTGTAGAGCTATTATTACAAGTCGATGTCATTATATCTTGGGAGATAAATGTCGGAATACCGTCAGCACCAGTGCGGGACATTACCGTCTTAAGGAAAAAGAGTCAACCTCTTACCTCAACCATTATCATTTTGTTTCGTTCATTTTTTCAAGTCGTTATTCTGCCCAAATTATTACACGATAATATCATTATTTTCCAACGATGTTCACATGCTCATTGTAGCTCATGCATTAAACATTACTTTCATGTACATATGGTGAACAACACTTGCCAACCCATGAAATGAAACATTTTAAAAACTTATAAAAATATTTTCATTACCAAGTATATGAAACATAATATCATATTACTTCATGAAATATAACATGTGCTAGTAAAGCTAATGTTGACAATAAAAATCGGATTAACAAATTCCTCCAATAGTTATGATTTTTGCCTCTTAAACTCACTGGTTTTGATTTTCAAACTAAAGAAAGAGGAGACATGGCTATTTATGAGGAAGATATTTGAATTTACTTACTTCTTTTCTCTTAGACGGGAGTATTTATAAATATCCCTCAAGGCCTTAGGGTAATTCGGTCATTTTGAATAAATAACAGATGACAGGTCCTTATTAACTAGCTTGTAACTAATTCTGCTAGAGTATCATATTTTATCCCTTGGCTTACATGCCCAGCATTTGTTGACTTTTGAGTCATGCTTTAAATATTTGCCCACGTGTACCACTATAACGTTTCCAACGTGGACAGGGAAATGACTCGCTTATACTATGCAAGCCCTTTGTATTATTCCCTTCGCCTTATGGCTCTTTGGATATCAACTTGCGGAATTGATTTTTTTGTTCAACAAATATTCTCCTGAGCTCGATTTTATTATTCATATTAAATTTAGGAATTATTATAAATTTATTAATATGCAAGCTCATCATTGTTTGTGCATATTTCATTTTTGTCTGTTGTGGCTAAGGTGGGCAATATCATGGCTAACGTGGGCTATATTGAAGGGACACACTATGATTGTAGTAGTTTTGTGTGAGCTACAAATATTTTTGCGTGCTTCAAGGTTAGTCACATGTGCTCATTTAATGCGCATGTCAATTACGCATAATTGTATCCGTTCCTTTTTGAATTCTTAGTCAGACGTTCTTTAATATTAGATGGCCACGATTGTCTGTGTACTTTGGGTGGTTAGATTTCTTTAAGAACTTAATGTAGCGGCTTACGCCCTCTACTATAACTTATAAATACGTTTTTCCTTTTTTGCGGGTTTCCTTCTTGCCTCTTCTTCAATACTTCTTTGCTTATTTGGCGATTCTTTCGTTTTGAAAGTTTCTTCAAGCTTTTGTTTTATTCTGCTCTTGTGATTCTTTTGTCAGAATATCATCTAGAGTGACTCCCAAAATATGTCATCTGATACTTAGGGTACCTCCCTCGATATGTTAGCTACTTTCGAGGGATCGTATCGTGCTAAGGTGTTGAATCCTTCTATAATAGATCCCTCCAATTCTAGGGCTAACCCAAAACATTTTAAACTGGGGGTGATTCCCAACATACGGTTGATTAGGGTCGCAAGCCCTCAAATAATTCGGATGACCTTAACGTTAATAATGGAGAGGTTTTTGAAGCTTGGACTTAAGTGAAATTCAAGACACTTTGGTGTCCCTGATGACATAGAGTTATGTGTCCCAAATAATTTCAAACTTCAAATTGTCCCCCTCACGACTGTATAACTATCCACAAACATTCTAAAAAAATGTGTAGTTCAACCCTAACAATACCTAGAAAGAGTGAATAGGTGTAAAATGCAGAATTTAAAATTACTGACGAATTAATAGCAACAAGTCATTTTTAATTCTTTTCTAGACGATTAAACAAGCAAGTCATTTTATTCCTAAGTTTGAATACCGCAGTTTCTATGATTAATCAATAAACAACGTAAAAGTAGTAAATTAACACTAGGATGATTATGGAGAAACCCAACTGGGATAAAATTCAGGGCAATTTGCCAGTCAATCCACTATAACTCCGTAGTATCTGATCTCCCAACTATACTCCGTACAGCTCTCCCTAGATCATGTGCTCCCCTACACCAATCCTTAGCTACTGTTGCCAAAACTCTCTGTAGAATCTGCTACCCCACAACACTCCTAGCCTTGTGGAATCGTCTATCTCCCGTGGATCAACGAAGAACACATTATTCTTCACAGACTGGAACTCCAGTCAACTTCCCTCGATCTTTAGAACTCTGACCAGATGTAGAGGAAATGCAGTTTGGTATTTGGATTATTGGAACGATGTTTTTCTCACCGAAAAATAAACTCGCAAGATGAATGTTGAAAGATAAAATATATGAATTTTCTCATAGATGAAGCTCTATCAATTATCAACTTTCATGCTCACGTTCAAATGTGTTTTGGTATATGTAGGTAGGTCAGAAAACGAATGGGTCGGGTAAAAAGCCTTTAAATCGTGAAATAATTTTTTTTTTCGGACAACACTTAGCTCGAGCGAGGGCTTAGCAATAGGCTGTCGCTCGAGCGAAGGCAAGGTGACAGTCGAGGGACGGAGGTTCTATTTTTGACGCTCTAGCCAATTCATGTCGACACTCTAGCGAAAATCCACGCTGTGTTTTCCTTCGTTTGTCATTCTCGAACCCTAGACCTAAAAATCCTATTTTCAACTATTTGCGTATTACTCCTTGACATTTTAAGCAAATTACAATTCAGTCATTTTGTTTACAGAATTGCCAATTACAAAACATCTAAAACCTAACAAACTTCATGTCAAGGCAGTAAGTAAAGTTCAGACTCAAAACCTATGACAAGCTGACTGACTTGAACAGTTCTGCAGTTTAATCATCACCTATTTCCTGAAACAAATAACTTAACACCAGTGTAAAATATGTAGAAAACAGTATAATAAAATGTTTCAAGCAGTTCATATAATCTAGGCAATTCATGAATCAATTAGACTTGTTCAATTTTAATATGTATACTAAATCAAGACGTAGTAACAATGCAACCCAACATACCACAAAAACACATCGATACTACTAAAACATCGAACTTAATTTTGCAGAACTGAAATCAAAAGTTGTAGATACATCAACTAGATAAAAACATATACATCTTATGAAAGCAAGAATGTCTACTCCATTAAAATATATACTCGCCCTTTTTGTCACAAAATGACAAGGGACCAAGAATTATCACAAAATCTCTCCCTTACTGCAAACTCTCAACATTTTTACGCATGTAGTAGGAAAATGTATTTATCTATCTCCCCAACAACCCCTCAGACATAAAATGAAGATGTTAAAGAATTCAATTTCAATTTTGAATAACTAATATATAATCACTCAAAAATTTAATTACATCCAGATTTTCGATAAATAGATACATCATGTAAGCATAAGTAAAAAGGATCTAGATATCCACTGACTACACTCTCCATATCAACAAAAATCTAATACTGCCAAAAATCTATAACAATATCTGAAACTAGGAAGCACCGGCAGCATCATCAACATCATCAGAGTCTGTCGTCTCCTCAGAAGTAGCATCATCCCAACGGCGACGAATCCATTAAAGTCCACACTGAATGTATCCAATAACACCCCGTAGTGTAGTGAACTCGACAGTATGTCGATCAACTGTAGCATGTAGTTACGTAATCTCCGCCATCATACGAGTCTGCTACTTGATAAGCACTGTCATCTGACCCAAAAGAGCGACTAAAGGGTCGATAGGAGCAGATGTAGAAGATGTAGACCCAAGAGGAGGAAGAACTGACTCAGACGGAGGAGGAGCCGAATTAGAGAAGATGGAATATCGGAAGGCTGAGGAGCAATTGAGAAAGAAGGAAAATCATAGGGATCAAAAGAGATGAGGTCATCAATCGAATCAGCCAACACAGTCGGATCAGCTGGCTAGGTTAGCTCAGAAGAAGCATGAGATCTACTCTAAGCAATGGTAGTATGGCCAATTGGTCGAGAAACTCGCCTCGGAACCCCTTTTGGAAAACTGACTCATAAAGCTGTCACTAAGCGGTATATCAAATATGCATAGATCAGCCCTACCCTCGTCCTCGTAGTACGAAAAGCCCTCAAAATCTGTTGGCATATGAAAGAAGGTAAATCAATGAAATCGCCATACAGAATAGCATAAAAGAAAATGAGCATTCTCAATCGATAATGAAGATGTGTGGAAGACATGCCATATATTTGTGCACACATTGCACAACAGATCTGGCGCTCAATCGGAAGAGAACCATTGTGAATCGCACTTGGACCTCCCTCTAATGGTGTGTTAAACACCGTCGAAGGGACTAATGAGTCCGCCGAAAAAGAATCAGGAGTAAGGTAGGGGAATAGGAGGTGGACGACCTTGGGAATATGAATAAGACTCGAAATAACGTCTGAAGTAATCTTAACTATCCTACTCGAAGAAAAACCCTAAACGATGAACCACTAACATCATGGATGTTAGCGTGGAACTCCTGAACTAATAGACTTGGCGAGGGTACTAAATCAACTAATAGTGGTTCTTAACCTAGAGATGTGAAGATAGCAGCGAGGTCGGGGAATAGATCAGACATAATGACCTCGCACTCAAAAAGAATGGGACGTAAAGGAAATTGTAACCCAAAAGTGTCTTGGGCGACAACAGAAATAAATCTAGACCGACTATAAGAGGTGGAGGTACCGGGAGTGGAAGCAGCTGTGCTTGCTTTCTTAGACGGCATCTGAAAGGAGTTGAACCAAAGTATTAAAACCTCGATAAAAGAGATTCTAACTCATGATGTGCATGAGATGCATGAATGCACACAAACCGAGACATATGAGGCAACGTGCCATAGCATGAATACAAGCAAACCGACTCCAACAAACCATACACTCCCAATAACATGCCATTCCAACGTACTAAGCCAAGTCCCAAACAAAAGAACTTAATCAACCATAGAACAAATGTGGCATGAGCAATCCAAACAAGAATCCCATCCACATTGACATCAATGTAGAATCAACAAAAACCCCCTAAATTGAAAATGCTCCAAATCACGCCATGTGAACTCTAAGCACTCAAAATGAAAGAAATGCACCCAAATGATGAAATGTGAGATGTAACAACATGGAACATAATCAAGTATGAAATGCAACCCGAGAAATCAAAGCAAGAATTAAGGAAATATGAAGAAATGCGAAAAACTCAGGAAAAAAAGGTTGTTTGGAGCAATACCTTGAAAACTTGTTGAAAACTAGTGTAAATCGTCCAAATGATGAATGTTATATGATGAATAATGAATGAGTGGGACGAATTTAGGCTGGGTGGGTGAAATTTTGAGAAAAATTGAGGAAAAATGAAAGAAGATGCGTAGAAAACCCTTGAAAAACAATGTTAAAATTCGAAATTACGGTATGTTGCTCGAGCGAGGGTTAGCAACAAGCGACTGAGATAGCTTCTGCTGCTGTCGCTCAAGCGTGTTCCAACGAAAAGCTGGCGACACATTATATGACAGAACTAGCACCAAACATTTAAAAATTAAGAAAATATTATTTTTTTCATTCATTTTTTTAATAACATGAAAATTAAGAAAATTAAGCTCATGAAATATCGACAATTAAAATCATGTATGCAATCACAAGTCGGGCATTAACAAAAAGATTTTTCCACATACTCAATTTAGGTCAAGATGGAGTAAAGTGTATAAATGACTCATGCGTGTAAATTGTCACTATTTTCTCGTGAAAATGATTCCAAATCTTAAATTTGTGAGAAAGGACATGCTAACATCACGGTTAAATAAGTATGATCCCTACTGATGAAAGTCAAACCCAAATAAAATTTTAGGACCTAAAAACAAGCTCAACAATAGGATAAGTTTTCTTTTCTCCCCCTGAATTTGAGCATATAATTTTTTTCTCTTTTTCTCATAAATAACATGTTATGTGCAGACTCTTGTTCATTAAGCGACTAAATTGACCCCTGTAATGAGATTTAGGCTGGTTAACCCAAGTCAGATGATCATAGGCACCAGGTTATGAAAAACATCTCATGCTTAATTACTCAAGTAAAAAAGGCTCCGAACAAAAGTATAAGTTGAACCAAATATGTATACACATTTTTTTAAACGACGCAATAATGTAGGGAGACTATAACGAGCTAAGGTCATCTAAATGTAAGACAATTCACATTCGAAATCACCCTACTAACACGTGACAACCATCCAAAATCCCACATATCCAGTCCAGACTCACTCACAAGATCATAGTGTTTGAAGTGCAAAGGATAACATGACAACACATATACCCAATACTCCACATTAAACCGAACCAAGCAATGGAGATAACAGTGTAGAATAGATAAATGCTTACTTGGTCACACATGCCACATTTAAAATTATCACGATGTGTTGTTTGCCAAAAAATATTTTTGTAATTTTCCCATTTTTCAATTTTTTTAAACCAATACTTAAAACAAATAAATGCCTAAAAAATAGAAACAACAAAAAATACCATAAAGATAAATGGGATGCATGCATGAATGAATTGACACAATGAACCGCACATGCATGCACCTAAATTCTAAATCGGAGTGAAATTTGAATGCCGTTACCATGAAGAGCATGACAATTTTCACGACCTTCCAGGTCGCTCCTCTTAACCTAGACTTTCTTAGAAGTGGAAGTTAATTGAGTTAACCGAGTCATTATCTCAGTTAAGTGGCTAACTTGATTGGTAAAAACATTAACCTTGCTAGTGAAATCCTGATTCTTACTTCTAGTCACACATGACACCTAGGTCTTATGTGTCCTAAAGCACCACAATGGCGGCAAGTGGGAATGAACCTTGGTTCAAACTTGTTGGTGGTTGATGCTGAAATGTAGGATGACTGACCCTACGCTGTCTGGTAGGTCTCGATCATATGGTATACTTACCTTTGGATTTAGGATAAGCAATCTCATGAGCTTTGTTAGTGGCATGAACGAACGTGGTCTTTGATGTACTAGCAGTAGCATCATGGTTATTGACATAACCCACACCATGCTTATTTCCAGTAGGCTTGTTGACGTTTTTAATTTTGAGACTCTCCTCAAACAATTCACGATAAGATTCGTGAATGTCAATCTCATTATCAGACTCTTCTTCAAACTGTTCATTCTCATCTTCCCTTTCAACCTTCTTAATCTCACGGTCAGATTCGATTGTAGCAATCGAGGTGAAGACCGTGAATTTTTTTATCATTCTCACCATTAGATATCTCATTCTGAGAACTAGAATTTGACTCCTCATCACTCATGGTCACGGCTAAAGCCTTACTACGTTCTTTACCCGAACTCCTCTTCAAATTAGGACATTCACTCCTAATGTGACCATACCCCTTGCACTCATGGCATTTGATAGATTGAGATTTCATAACGGGAGTCCTAGAGGTGTTTTTCTCATGTCTACATCTAGAGAGTTTATTAGGGACTTCACTATTTTGCTCCTGAGGCTTTCTTCTATTCTCATCACCTTCTGGAATTTTTTAACGAAATAATCAATTTCATTGTCCCGAAAGGTCTCAGTATCAGTGGACTCACCTTCCTATTCTATAACAGTGTTCATGGCGATGGATTTAACCATTTTTGGTTGTGAGACGGTGAGTTCATACGTTTGAAGTGATCCTACGAGTTCTTCAATNTCTAGTTGTGGGTTTCGTAATCACTGTTGCTACGGGGTTCGCATCATTCGAGTTCTTCAATCTTAACATCATCTAAGTCCTTACTCTCTTCTATCGTAGTGACCTTACGTCTAAACCTTTCAGGCTTTTTAGACTCGGGAATTTGTTCACCTAAGTTAAAGCTAAAGTTGACTATATCATTCAGTTTCGCATATAATTCATTGAACGATTCATCGTCCTTCATTCTAATCTCTTCAAACTTAGTAGTCAACATCTAGAGTTTTGAGTTTTTAACGGTTTTCGTACCCTTGTGTGTGGTTTCTAATATATTCCAAACTTTTTTAGCAGTTTCACACATCGATACTCGCCTAAACTCCTCAACAGACACAGCCATGAATAGGGCATGGACGCCCTTACTATTCTAATTACACTCATCCAAATTAGTTTTGGTCCACAGTGAGATATCAGTGGGTGTAGCTGCACCAATTTAAACGCTAATCTAAATACATTCATCCAACGCTTTAAGGAAAGCTCTCATTCGGACTTTCCAGTAAGCATAATTGTTTTCGTCGAAGAACGGAGGTACGGACAATGACTGACTCATCTAGAATAATATACTAAGGGTCAGGAATCGATTTAAGACTTTAATAGCAATTGAAAAATGCATAGTTCGACCTTAACAATATCTAGAGGGGGTGAATAGGTGTAAAATGCGGAATTTAAAATTACTAATGAATTAAATAACAATAAGTCATTTTTAATTCTTTTCTAGATGACTAAACATGCAAGTCATTTTATTTCTAAGTTTGAATAATTCAGTTTGTATGATCAATCAATAAACAACGTAAAAGCAGTAAATCAACACCAGGATAATCATAGAGAAACCCAACTGGGAAAAACTTCGAGCACTTTGCTAGTCAATCCACTATAAACGATTTTAACAACTTACAGTCTATCAGACTAGACGACCCATACTATCTGATCTTCCAACTACACTCCTTACAGCTCTCCCAAGATCTTGTGCTCCCATGCACCAATCTTTAGCTGCTGTTGCCAAAAATCTCCGTGGAATCTGCTACCGTGCATCACTTATAGCTTTGTGAAATCGTCTATCTCTCGTAGATCAACGAAGAACACCTTGTTTTTCATAGACTTGAACTTCAGTCAACTTCCCTTGATCTTCAGAACTCTGACCAGATGTAGAGGAAAATGCATTTTGGTAATTTGATTATTGGAATGATGTTTTTCTAACCAAAAAAAAACTCACAAGATGAAGGTTGAAAGATAAAATATATGAATTCTCTCATAGATGAAGCTCTCTCAATGATCAACCTTCATGCTCACGTTCAGATGTGTTCTGGTATATATATGTAGGTTAGAAAATGAATGGACCGGGTNATATGAATTCTCTCATAGATGAAGCTCTCTCAATGATCAACCTTCATGCTCACGTTCAGATGTGTTCTGGTATATATATGTAGGTTAGAAAATGAATGGACCGGGTAAAAAGTCTTTAAATTGTGAAATAAAAAATTTTCGAACAACACTGTAGCTCTAGTGAGGGCTTAGCGACAGTCGAGCGACAGATTGTCGCTCGAGCGAAGACAAGGCAACAGTCGAGCGATGGAGGTTCTATTTTTTACGCTTGAGCCAATCCATGCCGACAGTCTAGCAAAAGTCTGCGCTGTATTTTCTTTCGTTTGCCATTCTTGAACTCTAGACCTAAAAACCCTATTTTCAACTATTTGCACAGTACTCCTTGACTTTTTAAACAAATTACAATTTAGTCTTTTTGTTTATAGAATTGTCAATTACAAAACATCTAAAACCTAACACATTCGATGGACATGATAGTCCCTTTTCATCAGTTTTTTCGTAATGTTTTTTTTTTTCATATCGTTCCTACCCAACTTATACCAAATTGATGGACTATGGTGGATCGTTTTTGTTATAGAATTTCGTGGGTTTGGGAAGAGAGCTTTCCCCAGACATCTTTCAATCTATTTACCATTTCGTGAAGGTGGGAAAAAAAGGCGAATTCATATAAAGGGTACTACTATCTTTCCCTTTGTTCCCCTAGGACATGCCCAAAGCTTGTCATTACTCCCAATAAAGCGTATAATTGGAAAGAGAGTTTCTTTTTTGTTTGGCAGTAATTGGGGACGTCATTAGGTTGAAGCCCATCCTTAGAGGTTATGCCCCAATTTTATGGTGAATATAGTAAGTGTTTTTCCTCTGGCTTATGTCTTGCGCGCGCTCTCTCTCTCTCTCTCTCTCTCTCACTTTTTTTTAAAACTTAGAAATTGTCTTATTTGACTATGTTGGTAAGGATAAACAACCATCTCCCCTTCATGGTCAAGTTTTTACGAGCTTCGTGCTTTGATAGCACATGTTCTTAATTTAAGTTATGAGGCTCGTGAAGTTGAGTGATTGATCCATATTTTCAACTAAGAATTTCACAACATTGGTATTCAGGTTATCTTTGGGTAATCTCATTTTTTTAGTGCAAATTGACTTGAGGGCAACACCTTCGTTGGCCTCTAAGCATTAGAAAATTGTTGCACCTCTCCCTTCTAAAAAATCGATTCCTAAAGGTTCTGGGAGTTCCAGGGTTATGCTTTCAAAAGCGGTCGAGGTTTCAATTAAGCGACCTCCGTTGAAGTCTACTGGTGGAGTTTCAAGATTATTGCCCATGGATTCTATACTCCTTACCATGCTGGGTCCGATTAGAGGTCCCAAAGGGAAAAGAAAAACCTCATATGGGTCCAAAACAAACACAGATCCTAAACCAGGGAATTTACCCCAGGTTCCAATTCTTTGTTCATCTCTCGCTACAATGATGAACTAGATGCGAAAATTTTGTAGCGCTTCTTTCTTTCTTTTCCCGACAAACAAAGTCTATATATGATTATTTTAACCAATCTCAGGAAAGAGTTACAGAGAAGCTTACTCCTACTCAAAGGGAAATATTTATTGACGCCCACCTCTTGCCCTACTGTCCTACATCAAGACTAGCAGTTTGAGTATGTGGCTTATGTTCACTGGGGATTGGCTTGGATAAAAAGGCTAGCTCTTTGGTAAAGGAATGCAATACTCTTTAGAAGAACTAGGGAAGGCTAAGAGTAAGCAAGCCAAATACAAGAAAATAAGTAGAGACGCCAAAGCTTTTGCTGCGAGTGGGGCTTCCTTGGTTGCTGATGCCAAAAATATCTCTTTGGATCTGGAATTAACCAAGGAAGCTCACACAATCTATGTTGTTAGAGCTGAACTTGTCAATTTACATCTTAGAGAAGAGTTCCAATCAACCAAGTCTAAGTAGGATTCTGCTTTTAAGGAACTCGATAATGCAAGGAAGGATACAGCTTTACTTCGTAGTCAACTTGAAAATAATGAGATAAGATTAGCCATTGTAGAGTCTAACCTCTCTAGAGCGATTACTCACAAGGCACGATTGATTGAGAAAGCTATGTAGGAATGGGAAGTAAAGTTCTTGATATCATCAGAAGCTTTTACCTTAAGTGGAATATGGACTTTTTGGAGGCTCGTGAAGATGATGTCGAAGATATCATTCTTTCTAAGATTCATCCATTAGCTTCTAGGGCACTGGATACTCCGTCCGCTTCTGCTAACTCTTTACACCCTATGAATTTTCAAGCTACTCATTTAGGTGGGGTCATGGCTGCTAGTTGATAGTTCTACTTTCGCTCCATCTTCCTCTTCGGAAGCGATGGTGCCATTTAAGGACAAAGTTCAAGTTAACCAGGACGACCTAGCTCTTGGAATCTTTGGACCGTGGTTAATTTAGAAATATAGCTTATTTTTGTCATATTGTTTAGTGAAAGTGAAATTTCCTTTCCTTTTTGTATGAGGTTTCTCATTTGGCAATCCATTTAGGCTTGCACAATCTTACTCATTTGATATTTAATGGCATTTCGCTAAAATGCTTTTAAGATGTGTATATCAACAATATCTTGTTGAATATGAAATTTTATTAATCATTCTTAGTAACAATATAAAGGACGAAAGATTATTATCCTGTCATTTGCCATGGGTTTTTATTGCTTTAATACTTCGCGCGATTCTAATTTTGATGACTTCAACTTTGATGTGATCGAACGTGGTCTTGCCCTTAGTTATAGAGTTTTCTTGGTTGACATTAGTCCCCATGTTTCTTTGGTGAAACAAGCCTCGCCTTTGATTTTACAATGGGTGAAAGGAGGCTTGCGTTTTTATTTTAAAAATGTGACGGGAAAGATCTCGCCTTTTTGTCAGTAGTTCATATTTTGACAACCTCATTTCAAAGTCTAACTTTGTTCCAACTATCTTCTTGTCTATGATTTCCCCCAACACTTGCGAAGTTATCTCTATTGGCAGGTAGGTTTTTCAACATACAATTAGGGATGTCAACGAGCTTAACCAAGTCGAACCAGATTGTGAGCCGAAACATGGAGCTCGGGTTCAGCTTGAGTAAAAATGGTTCAGGCTTTTTTTGGCTCAAGCTGAGCTGAGTTTTTGCTAGGCTAAAAAATTTAGGCTCAACCCGAGCTTTCGGCTCGAGTGGCTCGGCTTACTATTTTTTTTTTTAAATTCATGACAAAATTAATTTTTTTTAAAGAACTTAAAATTTGTGCAATTTATACGAGTTATAAATTAAATAAAAGTTACAACCCCCCTCATTTTTATGGGTTTGGGATCGGCTACAATCAATTGGCGGAGTTAAAATTATATCAAAATAAAATATTTCGTGAACAATTTTTTTTGAAACAAATAAATTTAAAAATTACTTATTTTTTTAAACTATTCAATTTAAAAACTTATAATATCCTATCTTTAGATCT
>CAIGRB010110057.1:0-22689 GCA_903798255.1 Fraxinus quadrangulata
ATACAACTTATTACTGTGTTTGCAACTGCAGCCCCCATCAGTGGCGGAGCTAGGAACGGGGCAAAGAGTTAATCTTAAAATATACCACTATAGAGAATTGAAATGGAAATTTTCTGTAGTATTTCTACTAATTAAATTTTAAGTGTAAGTTACTTTGATTATCGCAGAACTACCCACAGTCCAAGAGGGCCAAGACCATTTGAATAGGAAATAAAAAGACAAAAATTTCACTATTGATCGAGGATGTTTGCAAAATTTGTATTTAAGAGATATGCTAGAGAAAGTAAGAGAAGCAAGTGCTAAAGAATTACATTTTTTCTGAAACCGATTCTAACATTTCAGTGATGGAAAAATCTGCAACTCAGGTATTTGTCATAATCTTGTTCAAAACAGGACAACTCCAGAAAGTTCAAAATCTACAACTTAGAAACTATAAATCAAATAAGAAACGGAGCTCCACCATAAATGAATGAATAATGATATCTAGCACCGATGGTCTGGTTCTGATCAATCCAAATTATATAATTGACAATTTCTTTAATCAAAATCAAGTTTTAGTTGAATTGTATTAGTAGTTTATCTAGTTGTAATCAAAATTAAAATATGAGTTATTAAATCCTTATCCTACATTAATAAAAGAGTGACTTTGCCTGTCACTTTTCATGAGCCGTAAGTCGAGCCGAGCCAAATGGCTTTATGGCTCGACTCGGCTAATACTTTTTTTTAAAGTTTGATTTAATATTTTAAGTTACATATATTTATTTTAAGCGATTTAAAATTTGTTGGAAATGTTGAAGTGCGGCCATGATAAATATATGATCAATAAATTTTAAATATCAAAATAATTTTACATTAATTGTGAAATGTAAAGTCGTGATTGTTTATGATTTTTTTCGATCTCAACCTTATTTTAATGTCATTTTTTTGAACTTTATTTACCTATAATTTTTCGTTTGATTCGATATTTCACGATATGAATATCCATTTGGATCGATTTCAATTTTTTTAAAAAAATTTAAAATGCGATAATAATAAATATATTGTCGATTAAATTAAAATATAAAAATGGCTTTATGGCTCTACTCAACTAAGTTTTTTTTTTTTTCAATTTCTTTGGGTTTATTAGTTATTTATTTTGAGTTTTTTTCCCCTATTCTTTTGTTTAAAATTTGATTAGGGGTTTATGAAGTAATTAAATGACTTTATGATTCGCCTCGACTAACATTTTTTTTTAATTAGTTTTGTTTACTGTTTACCAATCAAATGGTTGGATGACTCGATTCGGCTATACCCTTATTCATTTATTTATTTTTTACGTTTGATTCAGTATTTTAAGTTACGATATTCGTTTTAAGTGATTTAAAATTTATTGGAAATGTTGAAGTGCGGCCATGATAAATATATGATCGATAAATTTTAAATATTTTTAAATTACAAATATTCGTTTTAAGCGATTTAAAAGTTGTTGAAAATGTTGAAGTGCGACCATGATAAATATATGATCGATAAATTTTAAATATCAAAATAATTTTTCATTAATTGTGAAATGTAAAGTCGTGATTATTTATATTTTTTTTCAATCCCAACCTTTTTTAACTTTATTTTCCTACAATTTTTCGTTTGATTCGATATTTCACGATATGAATATCTATTTGGATCGATTTCAATTTTAAAAAAAATTTAAAATGTGATAATAATAAATATATTGTCGATTAAATTAAAATATAAAAATGATTTTATGACTCGGCTCGGCTAAGCTTTTTTTTTTTTTTTTTNTGGTTTATTAATTTATTTTGAGTTTTTTTCCATGTTCTTTTATTTAAAAATTGATTAGGGGTTTATGAAGTAAATGACAATGATTGTTCTATCGGGGATTGGTGAGAAGACATTTTTCGATAATTGGAGGCTGTGCTGGAAGGTGAGCCTCGATTTCTTCGATAACTGTAGGTGTGATTTTTTTCATTTCCACATTTAATCTTGCCTCGAAATATTTAGCAACTTATAAGAAAATTTATGTAACCAATGTTTGACATAAATTTTTTTTTTAATACCTACACTATTATATACTCAACTATATTATGTCACGTGCTTCTGACTAGTTAAAGTCAAAAGAGTTGGGTTTAGGAGTATAGTTCTTAAAGGAGTTCAAAATGTCCAAAAAGATCACATATGATCAAGGAAATGCAATTAAAAGTCTAAAAAGAATCAAAGAGTCGTACAAGTTATGCTCCAAATTCTCAGTTGCAACTTGCAACGCATTTTTCACATAGAAAATATTAAAATTTGGACAAAGCTATTTCTAGAAGAATTGTAGCAATTTGATTTAGCTTTCCAACACATTTTGAATCACCTCAATTGAATATCGAGAGAGATGAGGTCATGATAAAAATACTGACGACAGCTCAATTGCTGCTCGTCTGTCACTGGATTTGCGCTCGAGCGACGAGTCGACGTCCAGGATTTTATTTTGCTTCAAACATTTGATTTTTCAATCCCTTTTCATCCCAAACATTTTTCCCTATATATATTCTACCATATGAATGTCCAAAAGTGTGTTGAATCAGATTTATTTCATAGAGATCAATTCTTTTATGATCTAAAACATTCTTTAATTCAAAGATTCAATCACCACTATTACTTTATCCATAAATTCATCCAAATCATATTTTGTTGATTTTACCATATTGTTTCATATTAAACCATAGATCAAAACACACAAGAATTTTTTGATCAAACACTAAACCACTTAATTCACCGGAAATATATCGATATTAGGGGTCGGGAGCTGTTGTAGAAGCACAAATTCAGGAGAATTAAGGTAAGATACCAGGAGTTGGGATTTTGTGTCAGAAGTACGCAGTCCAGAAGGGTTAATGTATAAACTAGGAGTCGGGATTTGTTTTGAAGGAGCACACACCTCCAGTAGGATCAAGGAAGACTGCGTGAATTGAGGTGTGAAGTTCCATGGGATAGACAGGTCTGGATTGTAGTTTCGATTTATAGTGGATTATTGACTAGCAAAGTGCCCAAAGTTTTTACCCAGTTGGGATTTTTACGTGATCATCTTTGGTGTTCTTTATTACTTTAATTATTGATTGTGATATTCAAACTTAGGATAAACTGACTTGTATGATCTAATCATCTAGAAACAATTAAAAAGTGAGTTTGTTACTTTTAATTGTGTAATTCCGCACGTGTGTCTAAATAATTTAAAACTTTAACATAGATGTCCACAACTCACAACAGCTGTTTAATTCTCTTTTTCTTGCTATTAAATTTCCAGAGTTTATTAGGAATAAAGTGGGATTTTGTTGTTTTTCTTTTGCATTAATTTTGATATAAACGTAATTGTAATTGTCACTAGTTAGGTTAATTGTATTAGCCTTATATAATATTATTGCATAATATTTGGTTTCCTTATCTATAGGTTTCCTTTTTGTTTACTTTTCATATAATTTATAAACTTGTGTATTTCATTGAAAACCTAGTTTTTTGAAGGCTCAATATATTATTGATTTTTCTTCGCTCTTTTTTCTTTTCTTCTCTTTGAATTGATTAACTATATTGGTTCAAGGTAGCTCATTTTGTTGACATGGTATCAGAGCCTATGGTTGAGTGAAACTTACTGTTGGCTGAAAGAAAAGAAGAAGTATTGGAGTCCATTTTGCACTAGGGATTGGTTGCTGTGGATAATTAAAAAGGTAGAAAGAACACACACACACACAGAAAACGAAATGGAGAAAGAGGAGAGAACATAAATGCGGCTAGAGAAAAGAAAAACGGAGAAAAGTTGCTGCTTTTAGGAATTAAAAAAGAGGATTATACATACACAGGAAGACAGACGCATATGTTAGAAATTGAAAAAAACAACATGAAGAAGTTGCCGACGGAAAATTGGAATAAAAAATGCAGAAACAGAAAACGACAGAGAGAAAAAATTACGCACGGAGACACGGGTAGCAATAGAGAAAATAATTCCAATTTCATTGTAATTTGTGGTGATACGTTGGTTGTCGTTGGTTTTCCTTAGAATTGGATAATTTCGTTGTTTCGTAGTTGATTATTTGTTAACTTAACTTTATGATGGCAACTGAAAGAGATGATTCATTTCAATCAATTAGCGTCATATTAAATGGTAAAAATTACTCATATTGAAGTACCATGATGAGAAATTTTCTAAATGGAAAAAGATTATGGGGTTATGTTAGTGGAATTGTTGTGAAATCCAAGAATACTGTTGAGAATTACGTGACAGAGTTGGATAATTGGGAATCAAATAATGCGAAAATTCTTACTTAGATTTATAATTATGTTGGTACATAGTAGGCAAACAACAAAGGAAGTTTGGGAACATTTTCAGAAGTTATACACTAAGTTTAATTTTGCAAAGATGTATCAGTTGGAGATTGATATACGAGCCTTACAACATAAGAATATAAATATTTTCGAGTTTTACGCTGCTATGAATTCAATTTGGGATGTTAACACACATAATTTATCGCTTTCAGATGTCTATTGTGTTCTAACTCTTACTTTGAATCTTATTTCTATTGACTAATTGAGTGATTTTGGATACTTAGTTCAATGTTCTTCTACTGCTTTTCATGTGCATAATCCCCGATCTCAGAAGTTGATTGGGATAGGCCATAGAGAAGGAAGGTCATATGTTCTGGATAATTTGAGATCACCACACGTTGCAACCTCTTGTGTTGACTTGTCATCTTTCTGTTTGAATTCATCGTCTTCTAGTTTTCATTTGTGGCATTCTCGTCTTGGATATGTTTTCGCTAGTCGTTTAAAATTTTTAGTTTTTAAGGGTTAATTGGGAGATTTGCAAACTCATGACATTTCTGAATGTAGTGGTTGCAAATAAGTTAAATTTTCTGTTTTACCTTTTTCTCGAAGTGTTTCTCATTCTGTTGCACCATTTGATCTTGTTCACTCTGATGTATTGGGACTTACTCCTATTGCTACAAAATGAAGATCTAGATATTATGTATCTTTTATTGGTGACTATAGTCGTTACTGTTAGATTTATCTTATGAAACGACGATCTGACTTTCTTTCTGTTTATCGTTTTTAGAGCACTTTTTAAAACTTAGCATTCTATTGTAATTAAGTGCTTTAGATGTGACTTGGGTGGTGAGTATACTTCTGCTAATTTCTCTGAATTGCTTGTTCCTGATGACACAATTAATCAAACCTCGTGTACTAATACCTCATAACAAAATGATGTTGCTGAACGAAAACATATACACATTGTAGAAAATGCCCATTTCCTTTTCTTGTTTTCCAAAGTCCTAGTGAATTTGGGGAGAAGCAGTTCTCACTGCTGTTTCCTTAATTAATAAGATTCTATCTTCTCACACTTCAGGCTTATCATCCTTTGAAACATTGTATGGGCATCCTCCTAATTACTCATCATTAAGAGTCTTTGACTGTACTTGCTTTGTTTTTCGTCCTGAAGTCAAACGTAGTAAGTGACATCTCGCTCTGCTATCTGTGTTTTCTTGGGTTATGGGCATGGACAAAAAGGTTATCGCTGCTTTGATCCCAGTAATAAAGAGTTATATGTTTCTCGTTATGTCGTGTTTCTTGAGCACATTCCATTCTTTTCTATCTCTGATAATACTTATGACGTCCATTCACAAGCTATCTGAACCCTTTTTTTTTTCTATAAGAAGCTATTTTGGATCCTTTTTGGTAACATGCTATGATTGATGAAGTTCCTGCTCTACATAAGACAGACACTTAGGATTTGGTTGCATTGCCTTTAGGTAAACATGTTTTGGTTCTCATTGCATTGATAAGATTAAAACCAAATCTGATAGTTCAGTTGAACGTTACAAGGCTATGGTTTGGATTATGAAGAGACTTTTGCTCATGTTGCCTAGATGACCATTGTTCGTACACTTATTACAGTTGCATTTGTTTGTCAGTGGAGTCTCTCCCAGTTGGATGTCAAAAATAACTTTTTAAATGGAAATATTAAAGATGAGGTTTATATAGTTCCTCATCCTGGTCTTTCTCACTCTCTTGGATATGTTTGCAAGTTCAAGAAGGTACATTATGGACTCAAACAAACACCTCGTGCCTGGTTTGAAAAATTCTCTACTGTTGTTATATCTCTTGATTTTACATCAAGTCACCATATTCTTTAGATGCATTTCGGCTAGTTGCATTTTACTTTTGCTGTATGTTGACGATATGATTATTACTGGTGATGATGTTGATGGGATTGCATNATTGCATTTTGGTTTCTTTATATGTTAACGGCATGATTATTACTGGTGATGATGTTGATGGGATTGCATATTTGAAATTGGAATTGGCTCGTCGTTTTGAATGAAGGATTTAGGTGCATTATCTTATTTTTTTGGGATCGAAGTTGCTTCTTCTCCTAGAGGTTACCTTCTCTCTCCGTCTAAGTATACTATGGATGTTATTGAGCGTGATCGGGTTATTGATACTGAAACTGCTGATACTCCTCTTGAGTCCAACGCTCGATTTCACTCTATGACGGTGTACCCTTGACTGATCCTACTTTGTATCGCACTATTATTGGATGTCTAGTTTATCTTACCATCACAGTCCCATTATTGCTTATGTTGTTCACATTGTTAGTTAGTTAGTTTTGGCTCATACTACAGTTTATTGGGCAGCTGTTGTTCGTATTTTGTGCTATCTTCGTAGTACTTGCATTTAGAGTCTTTTATCTCCATCGACCTTCTCTTTAGTGCTTCGTGCCTACTTCGATGCTGATTGGGACAGTAGCCCCACTGATCGCAAGTCCACTACTTATATCTTTCTCTTGAGTCCAACGCTTGATATTCACTCTATGACAGTGTACCCTTGACTGATCCCACTTTGTATCGCATCAATATTGAATGTCTAGTTTATCTTACCATCACACGTCCCAATATTGCTTATGTTGTTCACATTGTTAGTTTGTTTGTTTTGGCTCCTACTACAGTTCATTAGGTAGCCGTTGTTCGTATTTTACGCTATCTTCGTAGTATTTGCTTTCGAAGTCTTTTATTTTCATCGACCTTCTCTTTAGTGCTTTGTGCATATTTTGATGCTGATTGGGCTAGTAACCACACCGATCGCAAGTCCCCTATTGGTTTTTATATCTTTTTAGGTGATTCTCTTATCTCTTGGAAGAGTAAAACAGACTGTTGTTTCTTGTTCCTCTATTGAGACAGAGTATCGTGCTATGGCATCCATTGTCATTGAGATTGTGTGGTTCCGTTGGTTACTTGCAGACATGGATGTTTTCTCTTCCTCTCCAACCCCTATATATTATGATAATAAAAGTGTTATTTAGGTTTTTCACAATTCTGTGCTCCATGAACGCGCAAAGCATATTTGAGATTGACTGCCATCTAATTCGCCATCATTTGTAGACCGACACCATTTCTCTACCTTTTGTTTCTTCATCGTTACAACTTGCTGACTACTTCACGAAGTCTCATCCAATTCATCGTTTTCGTTTCTTACTTGACAAATTCTCGGTGCTATAATATTATTGCAAAAAAATTAGTTTCTTTATTTATAGGTTTCATTTTTTATTTACTTTTCTTGTAATATATAAACTTGTGTGTTTCATTGAAAACCTATTTTTCCTCTCTCTTTCTTCTTCTTCTCCTTCTTCTCGTGTTCTCTTTTCTTCTCTTTGAATTGTTTAACTATATTAGTTCAAGGTAGCTCATATTGTTGAAAAATTGCGTATTGTTTTTCTTGATATGGAAATATTTCTAGTCATTATATTTTGATATTTTTATTTCTTATGATTATTTTCATAATAGTTTAATTATCTAATTAGAATAAAATATTTATTTCGAAGTTATTAAACTATCACTTCTTTCTATTTGTAATTCATAGACAGCAAAACTATATTGTTTCTATGGCTGTTTTCAATAATTTTGTCTCCGATTTAATCAATTTATATTTTTAACATGATATCGTGGCCTAAATCTTTAGTTGCGTTGCGAATACTTGTACATAGATTTTGAGACTTTGCTCCGAAAGAAGAAAACTTAGGCCTATTGTTGTTGATCTTTAACAAAAAATCAAGCCTTTGATCAACACTTTTGATTACAAGTTAGCCACGAATTAAAAATCTGAGATGTTCCTTGGCTATCTTAACATTTTGACATGACACAAGTATGTGTTTGTAATAGAGTCCATTATTAAAACATGACGAGTTTGTGTGATGCATAGACTTGAGCTCGAATTTCTCAACTTATATATTAAATTGAAATGTAACACTTAATTAGAGTGTAAACTGGACGGCACACTGTATGATCTAGTTTTAAATATTTATTATTGCAGTAGTTTCTAATTGGATTTCTCACAGACATCTCTCTTAATTCTTTCACCATTACTAAACAGAAGCTGCCATTATTTCGCTGATATAAGTTCCTCTTAATAGCTAGTTTTGAAGGGCTTGTACGTTTTAAGATCAAGAACAACACCAGCCACAGAACCAACAGCAGCTGCTACAGAAATAAAGAGACAAGCCATACTTAGCATCTGGAGTCCAATCCACCGGTTTGTCCACCGTCCAATTTTGTTTTGAGCAATGTACATTTCCACAGGAAAATATACTGTCAGTGGCCAAAATCCCAGGGCTCCTAGAATTCCCACCACATCATTGAAAAATGGCATCAGCATTGCTACAAGGGTTGTCAATATAACAAATAAAGTTCTCCATATTAGACGGAAGAAGTTGAACTGGTATACACCATAGAATGGAATGGGGATGTCATATTCAGCTGTCACAAAGTCGCTTTTGCTCCACTTTTGTGCACTCCATTTCTCAACAAATGCAAACAACGGCTGGCAATAGACCTGCAATTTGTTAATGGATTAGGCCATGGTCCTGAATTTTAAGATTACCATCACGAAGAAATGTTACCTGGTAAGCACCAACAAGATGAACAACAATAGCTATGTTGGCTATATCAAGTAACCAGTACGGATCATAAAATCCGAACCCAGTAAGAAAATTTCCAGGAGCCTCATCCCCAAAGGCAGCATAACCCATGCATCCACATAGTAGGTAAAATACTGTTGTGATGGCAATGCTTAAAGAAGTGGCTTTCCTCATAGTTCTGTGCTCTGCTGGTGGAGATTTTATTGTATCCTGAAGTTAATTTTCCATGGAAATTATTAGTTTGCTTCTAGAGAAAATTATTTTAGTTGGATGACTGTTACGAGAGATGTCTCACCTGAATCTCTATAAGAATGATTGAGAAAGAATATGCAAAGGCAATAGCTCCTAGAGCTTGTAAACTCCTCCATAACTTTTGTGTAGGTGTAACTGTCCCAGCACGTGTAATTGCTCCAATACTGATGCCCGTCAAGCTTCCTTTGAAGCTTTTATTTTCTAACAAAATCCAGTTTTAGGCTTTTAGTATATTAGATGAAACATATGTGTCTTATTCATTACCATGTACTCCACTGAAAAATATAAGAAAAAAGAAAAATAAATTAAAATCTTATCTGCAGCCCATTGCTACATACCTGCAACTTTGGCCACGCCAAGAGAAAGACCGACAGCCGAGTATGTGAAAGACATGATTGCAGCAACTATGGAGAGCCACCATACTTGGTCAAAATCAGGTATCTGAGAGAATAAGATTTCTATTATTCCAAATGTTATCATATAACCATTGCTTGACATATGGCATGG
Organism: Fraxinus quadrangulata; assembly: GCA_903798255.1. NCBI lineage: Eukaryota > Viridiplantae > Streptophyta > Magnoliopsida > Lamiales > Oleaceae > Fraxinus > Fraxinus quadrangulata. Next base: position 9,698 of record CAIGRB010110057.1, read on the forward strand.
ATTTTTCCCGTGGCTCTTGTGGAAACAATTCGATCGTTTTATAGCCCTGTAATAAGAGCAAAGATAGTTATATGATTTATGTCTATGAATTCCCAGTTGCACTTCGATTAGTTTCGATAATTATGAAATACAATTTTATGTGACCAACTTACATCATGCTAACTGATGCTGCAATTGTGTAGCCAATGGCCACACCAAACAAGTTGATGTACTGGATTATGCCACAAACTTTCACCTTTCGCCCACCTGAACCCGAATCCCCGAAAGGATAAAAAAATTTGATTAATCAACAAGAAGATGCCAACAATAAAGAAATTAAGAAGATAAGTGATAGTACCTAAATAAGACTTGACAGCATCCATATAAGTGTAATTTCGTGGCCCCGTGACGGGGTCTCCGGATCTGTAGCACTTGGAGAGGAGGTTTGAGGTATAAAGATTGACCAAAGCAAAGAGAGACATCACACAAGGTCCTGCAACCCATCCAAGTTGCCCGACTGCCCATGCCAAAGAAAGCACACCCGATCCGATTACAGCAGTGATAATATGTGATGTTGAAGTCCACAAAGTTCCTGCATAATAAAGATATTAACAGTGTCATTTAGTATATATCCGTTTAATTATAATGACATGTTTGGTAGGGAAGATTGGATATTATGGTGTTGAGTAATGCTAGCAAACAAGTACTAAAGGGCTTTTTCCATGAATCTTAAATATGCTTTTGAAGATGCTCCGTCTGTCAATTAAATCTATGTGCTGATGTTTTCAAGTATAGCACTTCTAACGGAGATTTTTTAGCCCGGCTGAAGATTCATTAACTCAATAAATTCTTTTCTATTTGATACATTTTTTATTCTCATTTGAAGTTTGCAGTGTGTGAAACACAAGTACTTTGTCCTGTAAACTCTTGGACATATAAATTCTATCTGACAGTACATCAGAGTTAATTTTTATGATGTCTACCTGTTCTCTTGAGGCGGCCATCGTCATCAAAGCATTTGGAGTAGTTGGCCTGAAGGTTTATTGCTTCACTTACCTTAGGCTGCACTTCCACCTGTAAGTAGTGCCTTATATCCTGCCTTTCTTCAACCTAAAACATGAAGCTCGCACAATTCTTAGAGGAACCAACAAAAGTGCAATATGTAATCAGTTTGAGAAGATTAAGGTCTTAGAATGATCTTACAACTCCATTGTAGATTCTAGATGGAAGCGTTCGACTCCTTGGCAACATCATCTGAAAATGGGAAAGAATAGTGTTAAAAGAGGTAGATAGGTTGCGATAAAAGGACACAAAGGAACGATATAATGATTACAAGAATATGAAATATGGATGAAAGGGTGCAGGTGCTAATCCAAAGAAAGGATGTCTCTACTTGGAAACGTCTAGGGGGGTTTTATAGCAGCAGGTCAAGATATTTTGAGTTCTTGGAAACCTGTGCAAGGGAATATTAGTGGAAATGTGTTTCAAAAGTGCTATGTACAATTTACTATTTGTATCAACGCTACACTGTTATTTGAAATGACATATAGTTTCGGAATTATAACTAATCATATACACCGTGGTACTGTTTGTATTTATAACGGTCTAAACTTTTATTAGGTACTAAAGTTGAAAAGTGCGGAAATTCGAAGTCGAACTTGTTCGTTTCTCGAATCAATTTCAAATAAATTGCGAGACGCTTAACACGTGAAAATTGTACTACTATTAATCCAAGTGTGACACATGACTAAATGTTCTAGAATATATTTAATGTAAAAGATATGCCTTTTCGGATGAGAGTTATATTTTTAGACAAAAGTTTCGTGAAATAACACGTCTTATTTCAACAGTTATGCCTTTTATGACACAACTTCAACAATTATATATAGACTTCTTTATTTGCAGTTTATTCACTCACTTTGATCCATATACTTTTATACTTGCATTATCCATCAAATAAATTCTACATAAAAATTATGAGTCCCTTTTTATATAAAGAGAGTTTAAAACATCAATAGATTCGCTGATCTATGTAATTTTGATTGTTCCTATTGTAGGACATTGTCGTTATGTCTTGAGAGACGATTACTGAAAAATCGTTGTTACTTGTGCGAGATATTATCATCTTAACTAGAAATAGTCAAATCCTTTCCTCAATATTTATACATTTTTACTTTAGATAATTGGTTTCGATAAGTCAGAATTTTATCCGATTTTATGCATGTAAAATGTTAATTGCCCAAATATAATTTATGCACGTGTATTTCACAAACAAATCAATGCATTTCTCCCAGACAGTGGAGTCTCGTCTATCTTCTCTACTGTGAGAAGACATGCCTTTCGTTACTGCGACGAGATAAACATAACACCAATCTGCTCTAGAAATTGCCTGCTGACTCTTTTACCACAATATACAGAAATCTCAATCTGTGAATTGCGTGGATTCTAACTGACATATGGTTGACTTGGAGTTAAATGTGTCAACTTGATAAATGATAAGTAGTCACGAGTCAACCCACCAACCAATGATTTTTTTATTTTCGTTCTTTTCATTTATCAAGCAAATTTTAATCTTGAAAGCCAACAATTTGATGTGAAAAAATGGTTTCGTGAGAATGACCTTCGTGGTTGCTCCGATGACTTGAAAAAAGGGCGGGAACGCTACCAGTTGCACTTCGACGTGATAATCATTATATGGAGGTGGTGAAAGGAACAATATACGCTAGGTATATGTTAGGTAGGAAAAAATAATCCTCGTAATGTTCTTTACCTACATTTATAGACGTTTCTAATAGACAATAAAGTTTGTGCGATTCATGGGGTAAGTCATCGTTGGAAATATTGAAGAGAAGAAGGTGAAGATGGATACAAGAACTAGATGAATAAAGAATGAGGCTCTAACACGTATATAATACGCTGTCCTAAGAACGATATTTACCTCCTCTAATATGCTTTTAAGATTTCTGGCAAATAATTTAGAAAATTGACAAACCTTCAAGGAAGAAACATAAAAGCACAATTGATCTTTCTAGTTGAACTTGTTGAAAATTTTAAAAAAGTTTAAATATTTGATGAATGAATTAGAATATTTTAAGTAATGATTTACTTGTTGTTTCTAATATTTGGAAATGAAAATCTATCATCTATTTATAGTATTTCAATCTATATGCCTTGAACAGATTCCAACAATTCATAAAAAGTTGGAATTTCATGAAACAACACCAAATTTCAAATGAAAAAATAGCACAATGGCTATAAAATTGAATCATGAATACGCATGCTAGAAGCAAAATTGCTTCCGTTTCTTGCCGATAATTCCTTGTGTACGCATGGCTATTTAGCCTATGTGTACGCATATGCATAATTTTCCGCATTCCAAATTATTTTCAATTCATCAACTTCGGCCAAATAATCTCATTTCTTGCCCATAAACTAATATAAAAACATTGTTTTGAACACATTTACAACAACCACCCACTTGTTCAAAATAATGTCAATCACAATTCAAACTCAGCAACACTTGTGTATAAAGATTAGATATCTTTCGATTTGAATCTAATCATAGTGAAAATCTCACAAAGCATTATTGAAATTTCAGGTAACATGATAACTTTAAACCAATCATTCATGTGATTGTACCGATGAAATCACATATGCGAATGTTATGTTTTCACAAGTTCCTCAAACTCGCTTAGTGCTATTATGACATTACCCTTTTCCTATTCTTTGAACTTTTAAGAGAAAAATTCTAACTCTTTATTGAGGCAGCACCGCCTCGAAGTTCACATAGATGAAGTTTTTACAGTATTTTTATTATTTTTAGAGATACTTGTATTTCACACTGAACCTCATTAAGAGTTTTATTAACTCATCATTCCAATCGTAACAACTAGCATTATTTATCTAGGATAGGGTTTTATAATAGGTTAATAGTGTGAAACTTATCCACTTATCGAATGACTTGTTATTACCCTTTGAACCTAGATATACTTATTTAGTATAATTAGGTAGAATTACCATCATTGGTGAATTTTTAATAAAGAAGTTTCAATCACATCCTTCTCAATGTTGATCTTACTAACTCTCTTATAAGATCTTTAGTCAACGAATTAGTTAAGTTCTCACTAGACTTAACATGTGTTAGAGAAATTACTTTATGCTCGATTAATTTTCTTACATACTCATGTCTTAGACTCATATGTCTAGACTTTCCATTATATAATTCATTATATGCTCGTGCTAAAGTGGTTTGACTATCACACAGGATAGGTATCGAAGAAACATCCTTTGCATCCAAAGGAATTTCATAAAGATCCTTTGGCCATTCATCCTCTTTTCCTTTCGGCCAATGCTACAAACTCGAACTCCATTGTTGAGTGTATAATGCATATTTGTTTCTTAGACTTCCAAAAAACTACACCTTCTCCAAGAGTAAACACCCAACCTAAAGTAGACTTGTTTTCTCCCGCACTTGATATCCAACTAGAGTCAATATATCCTTCAAGAATAGTCGAAGACTTTGTATATTGTAGTCCAATGTTTTTGGTTTTCTTTAAGTAACCAGGAACCCTTCCCATGATCTTCCAATGTTCTAAATTTGGATTGTTAATAAACCTACTTAGTTTACTCACAGCAAATGTAACATAGGGTCTTGTACATTGTACTGCGTAAATATGACTTCCGATTACACTTGCATACTCAATTTGAGCTATTGATCTTCCATCATTCTTTACTAATTTGATACTTGAATCCAATGGGGTATTTGCTTCTTTTATGTTCAAATGTTTGAACAAGAAGCAAATACTCAATATAATGTGATTGGCTTAACGAATAACCCACCACTATCCTTATTAACTTTGATACCAATGATAGTGTTCGCTTGTTCAAGATCTTTCATTTAAACATGGAAGACAGAAGCATTTTCGTTTCTTTAATCCTTTATATATCATTACAATAATTAACATATCATCCACATAAAGACATAAAAATGTAATAATATTATCATATAATTTGATATACAAGCATTTATCAACCAAATTATGAGTAAAACCATATGACATAATAGTAGTGTCAAATTTCTTATGCCATTTTTAGGGGCTTGTTTTAAACCATATAAGGACTTGATTAGTTTGCATATTTTGTGTTCATTTTCTGGTAGAAAAAATCCTTTCTGTTCTATATAGACACCCTCTTCGAGATCTCCATTTAGGAATATCGTCTTGACATCCATTTGATAAACATGTAAATCATAAATAGATGCTAATACAAACAAGATCTTTATCGAGGTTATCCTAGCCACGATGCATATGTGTCAAATTAATCTATTCCTTCTTTTTGTCGATACCCTTTAACTACTAATATATTTTTATAGGTATTGAGTGTTCCATTGGAATTATATTTCCTTCTTATTTCCCTCTACTAATTAGAAAGAAATAAGTTGGGAATCTATTTCATTTGATCCAAAACCTTTTTCTTTTCTAGTTATTTTACTTCTTCGGGGTTCACTTTCAACATCTCTTGTAAATGTCTCTTCTTGTGGTTCTCTAGAAATGGAAATGTCTATATTAGTTTCATTTTGAGAATTTCTTGTTGGCAATATGTTCTCGAAAAAATCCACATCCCTTGATTCTAAGTTTAATAACCTATATGTTTTGTTATTTAAAGCGTATCTCACAAAAGAACATTTAATATCTATGAGACCTAATTTAGTTCTCTTAGGATCCATGTTCTTACAATAAGCAAGAAACCGCCACATTTTGAAATAATTAATATTTGGTTTCTTTCCTTTCCATATTTTATATGGAGAAACCTTATCATTTTTCAAATGAATCATATTTACTATATGACAAGCACTACCCCATAAGTTAAATGGTAATTCGAAATTTAATGACATAGTATTTATCATTTCTATAAATGTTTTATTATTTCTTTCCGCTAGACCATTTTGTTTCAGTGTTCGTGGTGCAGAGGATTGATGTAATATTTCATTTTGTTCAAAAAATATATTGAATTCATTAGAGAACTATTCTCCATCTCTATAACTTCTTAGAGTCTTTATTTTTCACCCTAATTGATTTTCAATTTTTTCTTGAATGCTTTATCTTTATGTTTTAAAAGAAAAACGTAAATATATCTAGAACAATCATCAATGAATGTAATGAATATCCATTACCACTTCTTGTTAGCATGTCATTCAATTTATATATATCGGAATGCACAAGTCCAAGCAATTGGGATTTTCTATCTACACTATGAAATGACTTTTTAATCATTTTTTATTTAATACATGTTTAACACTTTATAAGTTATCAACTTCACATTGGATTAATCCACATTTAACCATTCTTTTCATAGTGCTAATTCCTATGTGTGTTAATCTACTATACCATAAATTAAATGAATCGACAACATAAGTAAATGATTTGTTTTTATTAGAATCATTTTCATAAGTACAAAATTTGACAATTCTTTCAATAGAATAGCAATTTCCAATAAAATACTCATTATAAGTTAGTACAAGTTTTTTCAACTCAAATACAGATTTGAATCCCGATTTTCCCAAGAGAACCTCAGTAGCTAAGTTCCCATTCATTTTCGGTACATAAAGGACATTAGTTAAAGTAATCTTCTTTCTCAAAGTGAAGATGATATCCACATTTCCTTTGCCAATCATTTTAGTTCTTCCTCATTTTTCATTTGGATCTCTTGACCATCATTATTGTCATGATAAGTTTTGAAAAGAGATTTATCATAACACACATGGATGGTTACGTAGGTATAATACCACCAACTCGGAACCTTGCTTTGGATAACTATAATCTCATCAATGAAATTCACTTGTCCCTCATTCTTTTGTTGCTTTTTGTGCCTGCAATCTCTTGCATAGCGCCCCGATTATCCACAAACATAGCAAGATCATTTGGACTTATTTTTGAACTTCCCTTGATCATTTTTAGGACCAAGAGGTTTCCCTTTCTTCTTGTACTTGTTGGAGTTTTCCACATTGTTTTGAATAGCCATCATAAGAAATTTCGGTCTTATCTCTTGCCATTGATTCATCTTCTATGCGAAAATATTTTTGAATATGTTTCAAAGAGAAATCTTTGGAATTGTAAAGAATCTTCTTCCTATATCCTTTCCAAGTCTTCGGAAATTTAGTAATAATTGTTCCCACTTGAAAGGATTCGGGAAGTTCGATTTTCACCACTTTTAATTTTTTGACAATGACTTGTAATTCATGTACTTGAAGCAATAAATGAATATTGTCTAACATTTTGAAATCAAAGTTTTTAGATATAATAAATTTCTTGGTACCTTCATCCTCAGCCATATATTCGTTTTCAAGCGTATTCCATATTTCCTTTGCCAAAATGGTGTTAGTGTGAAGATCATACAACTGATCTGAAATAGCATTTTAGATGTGATCTGGAAATATCAATTTGTACTCTTGCCTCTTCTTTCTCACGATACGAACTTCTTCAGTATCTTCTTCAATTGCATTGGCAATTGGTTTGAATTTTGGATCAAGCACATAATAGATTTTTAATGCCGTTAGAAGGAATTTGAGTTTGTCTTGCCATCTTGTGAAGTTTGATCCATCAATTCTATCCAAGCGCACTAAATTTTGATTAATCAACTTGATGGTAGACAACATAGTTTTCGTCTCCATCTCAGTAAATGTAAAGTATCGTTTTTAGATTGTTGGATTTATTGAAGAGGAGAAGATGAAGATGGAAACAAAAACAAGATGAAATAAAGAATGACTCAAACATGTATATGATATACTGTCCTAAAAATAATTTTTTTTCCTCTTCTAGTATGCTTTTAGGATTTCTAACAAATAGTTTAGAAGATTGACAAGCCTTCAAGGAAAAAACATAAAAGCAAAATTGATTCTTCCTTGTTGAAAATTTTAAGAAGTTTGAATATTTGATGAATGAGTTGGAATATCTCAAGTAATGATTTACTTGTTATTTCTACTATTTGAAAATGAAAATCTATCATCTATTTATAATAGAAAAATGCTAAACGACCCACGCCGGTGACTGCGGGGATGACTATACACTCACATCCGAGGCTCGGGTCCCATGTGAATAAAATAATCTCGACCCCCATGTGTGTGTGTGGTCATCCCCGCGGTCACCCATGCGGGCACTGTAGTACGCTCTTTATAATATTTCCATCCATATGCCTCAAACAAGTCCCAACAATTCATAAAAAGTTTTTCACTTTTCATGATCAACACTAGATTTCAAATAAAAAAGCCCAACGGCTATAAAATTGAACCATGTGTACGCATGATTATATCCTTGCGTACTCATAGTAGAAGCAAAATTGCTTCAATTTCCTGCAGACAATTCCTTGTATACGCATGGTCATTTGGCCTAGTGTACACATAGGCATAATTTTTCACATTCTAGTTTATTTTCAATTCATCAACTTGGGCCGAATAATCTCTCTTCATACATATAAATTAATATAAAAACATTGTTTTGAACAAATTTACTAGAGTCATATAGTAGTTTGTTGGGGAAAGGGCAAATGGCATGCTCTCGTAACGTTGATCATGTGGTAATTTTCCTTTCTAGCACTCTGTCTTCTCTGAAGTTGTCCATTGAGTCTTGATACGATTCATTGAACAAGGTCATTTTTTATATTTCTAGTTGAGTTGAATTGGAAGTCTTGATCCAATTCAGAAAATTATGTTTCGAATTTCATAATTTAACTTTTCAATATCTAAGTGACTTATGGATAGAAATCACGAGAATTTTTATTTATTTTTTTCTTGAATTTTTCATTGAGTGATTAGATTTTTCTTCTAAGTGATAAAGTAGAAGAATTATGTGTTATTAAATGTACTCTTTTTAGTTCTTTTTGTGGGGTAACTGGAAAATCTTAATTCTTTTAGAAATATAATTAGCTAATTATATCCACAACAAATAAGAGCAGCATGTGAAACACATTAAAGCACTGTTTAATATTCCAGACACGGTTTGCTTTACACTATAATGTATGTCTTTTTGAGGGGACGTTAGTCCACTAAATAGTGCTTCTTTTTTTTTTTTAAAGACCTTATTCGTATGAAAAATTATTGGTTTGAGGAATGGAAACAACACTTAGAACAGACTTTATTTTGGGTGCGTGTGCTAGTGCTATCGCCATCCGTGATTGCCCACCAATCTTAATTATTAACTATACTTATATGTAATCTATAATAAATTTGTAGCTTACAAGTGTCGAGGCGTAGGTTTTTTGGGTCAAAGATGGTTTCAACCAATTTATGGGCAAAAACGAGAAAAATATCGATTTAGTAAGTTCGGAGGGCTACGTGACAACGTAGGGTTTCTTTTTTTTTTTTTTAAACATATTTTAGCGATCAGTCTTGCTTTTCGAATGGACAAAGCTGCGGTACTTAATCCATCAACTTGTGAATTGCAAGTACTTTGTCTACCAAAAAATCTTAGGGTTAATCCATTTGTACATAATGGATTATCCCCTTTCACATAATGCGCAGAGCCGCGTGTATTTAAAAATGTCAATAATGTGATCCTCATTTCCATTGTGAGTAGTAGATAAAAAAATTCGATAAAAAAATTCGATACATATAGCATGATCCAAAAACTTAAGATGTTTCATCTCATTTATATACGAGAAGCCTAAAACTTGATTTTGTTAAAGAAAAAAAAAAGGCGTGATAAGTGTAGTATTTTGTATACTTATCTCATTTATTAAACTAGAGTAATTATTGTTATTTTGGATGAATTAAGGTTTAATTTTATACAAATTTTGTTTGTTAGGTGCGACTCGAGGAAAAAATGGAATTGGATAAAATGAGTAGAAAATTTACTAAAGTAGGCTTAATTCAAAGTTTGGGGACTAAATCGCAAAGTGCTAATAGTTGATTCGAACTTAATGTAGATGATTGAAGGAGAGGTGGAAGCAATTAGATGGAATTGGAAGATGGAGGACCAAGAAGATATAACAAATGAGCTAAAAAGAATGAAGAACGAATTTCAGGGACCAACGTGCAACAAAATGAAGATTTTATAACGGCGCACACACAACACCCTAGCGTGTACTTACCGAGAGCAAATTTTGTAGCTGGCAGCTTGGCCCATTTCTAAGCCTGAACGACCCAGCTTTCTCGTTTGATCCAAATTCTTATAGAGGTCAAATCCAACATAATATTTAACCTACAATGGCCGGCTAGAATGTGAACACATATCAAAACCCTATTTTTAACCACAAAAAGGAGGCTAACACAAGATTTAAAGGCAACTAACAAGAGATTAAAAATTCAAAATTCAAAATCCTAGTTGAAAATTAACAAAGAAGAAATTGATTTTTCACTTTCCAATCATTGCTTTTCATTCTAATTAATGTTATTTTAAATCTTTTTATATAATTTACATAATAATATGCTAGATTAGTTCTTTTTTATGTATTTGCTGAAGTCGAAATCTTTTCTTATTTATTTTTAATTTAAGACAAGTGGTTAGTTAAATTCTTGCTTTTCTTGATTAATCTTAAATGCGTAATTTTATAATTTGATTGCTTGATCATCAGTTAAATATATAGTTGTTTGTTGTAGTGTTAATAGATTCACAATAGGTCTAGAACACTATTTGATTAACATACGTGCTATAGATATTATTAATAATGTTTATCATGTATACAATCTTTGAGATATTTTGAAATTGAATACGTTCTATTTATTCGAATTCGGAATAGGAATAGATTCGGGTTGTAACTAGAATATATTTAATTTGACTTGGAAAAGAGAATTAATTATAATAGAATTATCGATTGTCAAGAATGCATAAATGATACTAGCTACGTAGTTGAAAATTGAAATAGATAACAATAGTTGAATTCATAATCCATTGCACTCATTCCATATACATATAAAATTCGAATTTTACAAGTTTTTGTACATTATTACAAACCACAAATATGTTTTGTTCACTTACTTTGAATCTGAGTAGAAATTAGTATATTTGATTGAATTTTATTTCTCGTGAGATGATACACATTACTCATCACGTATTACTTGTCAATGATCTCGTACACTTGATGGTTTCGCACGAACAAAGCTTCAAAGGAAGCCTGGGAGGCGTCAGTATTGGGACAACTACACATGTTAGGATGGTTTTATGGAGGATTTCAAGCTCTTGGAGATATTACCTTTGCATCTTCTTACTCAATAATCCTCATAGAAATTCTTGCGAGACGCCTTTCACGTCTAACAATTCTATTATAGGATTAAACCAATTTTTCTAGGAAAATCCCACAATTGGACTAATATTGTAATTTCCATGGAATTAGCTTCAGGGCAGAATAAAATCTTCACCAGCAAAACTTAAGACTATAAAGAAAGCCAATTCTCTGAGCATTACCATCACAACAATATTTATGCATGGGATATATGCATTGCTCCCAGAAATCTTCTAATTACCTGGTTGGGGTTTTATGATCCATATTGGTCGCTTGATATAGCCAATATTGCTATTACAACTTTGCTACATGTACAAGGATTTTGTACATTGGCATTCTGTCATTCGACATGGGCCAAAAACTGCATTGCCAACATTGCATCCTCCCGTAAAAGTAGCAAAATTGTTGCTATTATTGTTCGTGCTTCCCGAGTAACATTTCTTCTTGATAAGACATTGTGTACATCGATGGGTGATCTATAAGGTGGGATTAAGCCTTATTTTCATAAAAAAAAAAAAAAAAAAACACACACACACACACACACACAAATTTCCAACGGAAGATAAACATATAATGAATTATGTATAGTAGTGGAACAAGACGAGATGCTTGTGTAAGAAATGTGTGTCAAGGGTAAACAAAATGTATTATCAACCATTTCTACATAAATTAGAAACTATACCTAAATTCCATTCAGCTTTACCCCCATGATAAAATTAATTTTAGAGTATCAATATCAGTATATCACATTCATGATGAAACACAAAATTCTGATTTTTCACGGCCAGAGAGAGCTATTTACATGAAAAAGTCATCATAATTTACATGAGTAATAGAAACACGGCAATCATAATTCTATAAGAATAGTTAGTTCTATTGTAGAACTTTTCTTTAAAGTTTACTAATTATCGATTTGTTTTAGTAATTTAAGTAATTATCTCTCTCTCTCTCTCTCTCTCTCTCTCTCTCTCTCTCTCTNGTGGCATCATTAGTTTGTCATAATTAGAAGTAATAAGAAATTATATTCCTCAAATTCAGATAAAATATGCCAAAAAAAATTATGACGTGTAAAATATCCGTGAGAAAGCTTTATGGAAGCCCCGAGTCTATTACATAGTACCTACTCCTATTAAGATAGTTTTGCATCACCTTATCGATAAGTCTAGAGGAAAAACTTGTGACTAATGTAAGGATTTACATGGGACATTACGGATCGCGTCTCGGATTTTTCAAATTCGGAAATCAACTCTTTGCCCACACGTTTTATTGATGTCCATATACATAATTATAGTTTTTTAGCCTATTTTTTCTGTTTAAAGCCTAAATCAAGTTTGGTAGTATACCAACTAGTCATTCATTATTATTCCTTATTTTATATGTGTGTGTGTGTGTGTGTGTGTTTTGACAATTAATTATCATCTAGCATTAACCATTTTTATTTTAAAGATTAGAATTTTTACCTTGATTCACTCTATACTTTTTGTATTCTAATTATCTTATACTTTCTAATTAACTCAAGTATTTATCTTATTAACTAACACCTCAATATTTCAAGTGAAATGGATCAAAATGCTAATCACACACAACAAATAGAAAAAAGAAAAAGGTTATATTAGCTTAAAAAAGGGCACGAGTGATGATAAGGAGTACCAAGCATGCTACACAAACAGATTCAATGACATTTTAAAAAATAAAGAGAATATGTGTCGACACATAATTGGACAATTTGTTAAAAAAAAAAAAAAAACACACACAACATCCAATCATGGTCTGTGACAACACCCTGTCATCTCCATCTT